>CM021110.1:388028351-388067527 GCA_007115665.2 Sequoiadendron giganteum
TATTACAATATCGCGAATAATCACCTGTTTCTAATGATACTGTAACTCTATCCCAAACCCTTTATAAATTAGGGTTATACAAAATCGGGTTTTTTTCCCTTTTTTCGATAATTTCGCGAAAAAGCAGGACAAAAAATTTTCTCGGGGGCTACCGCCCTCAAACCCCTGCCCAGGGCCCGGCCCGGCCCCGGACCCTAGCAAGGATACATGAAGAGTGTACAGTATAGAATGATTAGTCGCCACATACCAACAAGTTATATGAAATATGAAATGGGTTTGACTAGTTTAAAATTATTTTTCATTACTATTAGACTTCTTCGATGAAATATGGAAAGGGTTTGACTGGTTTTCATCATTGCACAAACTTTAAATCTGCAAATTGGTTTTTACATTTGTTTTTTATTCCAAAATATGAAAAATGGATACAATATATTTGCTTATTACTAGGAAATATTCATAGGCCTTTAATTTCTACCATTTCGAGGGTTTATGCCATGCACTTGCATTCGTGTCTTCCTCTTTGGCATTTCATTTCAAGGGTTTTTGCCATGCACTTGCACTTGCTTAAAATATTCTCATGTTATTCCAAAATAAGAAAATGGTATGACTGGTTTTCGTTTCGAAGATATTCTGGCATGTTTATGTATTATTTTGTTCTTCCATGCACAATAGTTATGTCTGCGAAATGCTTTTTTCATTTAATTGTTACTACCAAACATGGAAAGGGTTTCACTAGTTCTAAATTACAGGGTTTTATCTTTGACAATGCACAAACTTTGGCTCTGCAATTCCCCTTCAATATTTTCTTGTTCTTCCCAAATATCAACATGGATTCACTTGTTTTCATTCTGAAGTTATTCTGCCATGCAATTATATTATTATGTTCTTATATATGTATTTTATCTTTCCATACATAAATATACATATTGTGCATGGAAGAAGACAATAATACATAGACATATTTACATACTTATATACTTCCATACATGTATATGGTATGACTGATTTTCATTTCGAAGATATTCTGTCATGCAATCGAATTATTTTGTTCTTCCATTCACAATAGTTCACTCTGCGAAATGCTATTTCGGGGTTTTCACTGGTTCACAATTTCAGAGTTTTTTGCCATGCTCTTGTAGTCCTTTCTTTGACAATGCACAAACTAACTTTGCAATTTGCCTTCAATATTTATTTGTTATTCCCAAATATGAAAATGGATTCACTTTATTTCATTTCAAAGATATTCTGCCATGCAATTATATTATTCTCTTCCTATATATGTATTTTTCTATATATATATATATTATGCATGGAAGGAACATAATAACACATAGACATATATTCTGCCATGCAATTATATTATTCTCTTCCTATATATATTTTTCTATATATATATTGTGCATGGAAGGAACATAATAATACATAGACATATTTCCATACATATACAAATATATATATATATACATATATACATATATATATTCGTATATGTATATATATGTAATTGTTTATGTGATTGTTACTATGAAATTTGTTTTATATATTTATGTTTGTCTCTCCACATTTCATTGTTCGGCTCTGCACTCAAGAAACCTCCATTTCTCTTTCAGTTGAGGTTTTCTACCTCACTACGCCTGTACCATTGTATTTCCTTTTGACAATGTTGTTCATGTCTCACTAAATAGATCCGCTCAAATTAATTTCAATTCAAATAATAAAATACAACAAACTGTCAACATGCACAATAAATCTAATTGCATTACAAACTGTTCCTTAAAACCAAGCAAAATAAAGACAATAAAAACAAACTATTCATGCACAATAAAGACAATTTCATTACAAACTGTCGACAATTGCCTGAATATGTTTGTTCATGTTGAACTAAAAATATCTGCTCCAAGCCATTTCAATTCAAATAATAAAATTGAAGAAACTGTCATCATGCATCTATTGAATAAAAGCAAGAGCATGGATGAGAACCCTGTAATTGTGAACCACTGAATTCATTTCCATGTTTAACTATTGCATGGCATAAAACCTTGTAATAACAAGATATAAAAAAGGTTGTTGTTTCAGGGAAGTCCTGATGTAGCGAAGCACATATAATGTTGTTGGAGAAAACTAATGCCTAAATGAGCTGAACCTAAAAAAAACATGAATTTAGAATGGGTTTCACCTCCAAGGTAAACATATGATTGTATTCATGTTTTTTGTTTAGGTTCCACTCATTCAATTTGGTATTTTTCCCTTCGCCCGAAAGTGGAGCCCACCCGCCTCCTTAATCGGCGAGAACATCTACTTACACATGATCGGACGACCGCATGTACATAACAACCTGGCCACCCTGAACCATCAGTTTAGAGCATTAAACACTCACTGCCTCCTTCATTTCCTCCACTGACCAACATGCCTTACACGTCGCTTCAAATTTACTCACACTGTCAGACACATTAATCAAAGATCAAGGTTCATTCAATGCTTCACATTCTCACATATCCCGCTTACTCTCATTCCTTTTATTTGCAAACATTCTTGACTGTTTAGTTGGCTTCACTCCGAAACTTGTTCAGCTCTCCACGCTTCATTGTTCGGCTCTTCACGCTTCTTCTTTCGGATCTGCACTCTCGAAAGCTCCCTTTCTCTTTTAGGTGAGCTTTTTTTACCTCACTATGCCTCTACCACTACCTATATATATTAAAATTAACATACATACATACATAATGTGTATGTATGTATGTATGTGTATGTATTCATATATATATATGTATATGTATGTATGTGTATGTTTTCATATATATATATATATGCATATGTATTTATGTGTATATATATATAATGTGTCTTTGTATGTATCTATGTATTCATGTATGTATATGTATTCATATACATATTTATATATATGTATGTATATATAGATATACATTGTTGCATATATATACATTCATACATTCATACATACATATATATAAATGCCATTCTCTTGTATGATATCCATATGTTTTCCACGAATCTATAAATATATGGGGTTTCACAATGATGCTCTTCACAATAAACTGTAACTCGGTATCTGGGGTTTCAACTTACACTATTTATGAATGTCAAGACATTTTAGTTCAATTTCATGGTTTTATTTTATTGTTCTATATGCCAGGGAATATATATCAGTTCAAGTTGGATGTCAATGCATTTCACTTCCATACATTGTGATTGTTACACCATATCATGTTGGTATATATGTATAACTAATGTACAAATGTTCAATTTGATTGTTCAATTGCTTTCTTCATTTCGATGGTTCTATTTGATTGTTCAATTGCATTGCTCAATTTGATTATTTAATTTGATTGATCATTTGGATTCTTGAATTGCATTGTTCAATTGGATTGTTCTATTTGATTGTTCAATTGCTTTGTTCAATTTGATTGATAAATTCATAGTTCATTTGCATTGTTATAAGTTATTGTTCTATTGCATTATTCTTTTGGATTGATCAATTGGAATGTTCAATTTCATTTTTATATTGCATTGTTCTTTTGGATTGTTCTATTCGATTAGTCAATTGGAATGTTCAATTGCATTGTTCAATTGGAATGTTCAATTTCATTGTTCACTTGCAATGTTTAATTCGATTGTTTATTTATATTGTTCAATTTGAATGTGATATATGTCATGTGTATTCATGAACACTGATTTGTTTCATTGTTTTAGACATGTTGGTATATTCTCTGACACTTGTTGTAAATTTTTGTCTTGTTCAATGTTCTTCAATGGGGTACAATTTCAATTCATTATTGGCTTCGTCATGGTGAATTACATGTCAAAGGTAAACATAAAAGGATAATATACATTCTTATTGTAAGTTAAACAACTTCCTTAGTACACTTTTATTATTAATGACTACTTTCATATATGTTTGCAGGATTCAGTTGGAGAAATTCACCATACCATTGGCCATCTCCAATTCATAAAGGTGAGGTTTTTAACCTCACTAAAGCTGCACCATTATCTCCTGTCATTCCCTTTTCTTTCTTATTTTCACTTATTTGTTTTGTTATGTGTGTGTTGTGTTACTTAAGGTGAATGCTATTATTTATTTTGTTGTTGATTTTGAACAAAATATTTAAAGTGTTTATTTGATTGTCCATAGATCGAAGGTTCTCTTATGTTCTAAGTGCAACGATAATGTTCTCCATGATGTTTATAGTGTGTATGGTGTTTATGAACACTTCCAATACTTGTGTTCATAAACACACTCAATTTGTCAAGGAAATATATGGTTCTCTTCATGCATCACTGCGACTTTAATGGGTTTAATCTTTTCATTTAATTTCTATCTATACATACACTATAGCTTTCAATCTATATATCAGTGTACGTATGTATATATGTATATATCTGTGTATATATATGTACATGGCATATATGTATGTATATATATATACATATATATCTATATGTATGTATATATATATACATATATATCTATATGTATGTATATATATATACATATATATCTATATATATGTATATATTTGTAGACACACTTTGATATATGTAGATAAATATATATACGTCTAGATACACATTGATATATATGTGGATACATATATATATACATGTACATACATATTTATATATATGTACATACATATTGTCATAAACATACATGTGCATTCGTATGCACATAGGTATATATGTACATACGTATTGACATAGACATACATATAAATATGTATGCACATAGATATATATGTAGTAATGTATGCACATATAAGCCCTACATATATCCTCGAAATGATAACCAGTCAAACCATTTTCATATTCAAGGATAACAAACAAATATTGTAAGCAAATTGCAGATTTAAAGTTTGTGCAATGATGAACATAATAATAGGGGATAGATATAATCATCAAATAGGTCACATCCATCTCTACCATTCACAAAACAAGAGTGAATTGTAATGTACTAAAACAAATAAACTTTAGATAAGACATACATACATGTTATATTTTGTAGAGGTATAGCCTAAAAGTAATTTTCAATTGAGCTACTGATATACAAAAGGATATATTATACAAACCAATTTCATATTTGGGGATAACAAACAAATGTTATAAGAAAATTGCAGATTTAAAGTTTGTGCAATGATGAACATAATAATAGGGGATAGATAGAATCATATAGGTCAAATAGGTCGCATCCATCTCTACCATTCACAAATCAAGATATTATAAGATTATCAACATTGAAATTTTTCTTTAGAAATGTAGAATAGATATTATAAACATACTAATTGTTGTAAACAAAATTGAAATAGTCTATCTGCATACAATATATTTGCAAAAATGTAGAATAGATATTATAAACATAGCAATTGTGGTAAAAAAAATTGAAACATAATATCTGCATACAATGTATTTTTTGAAATGTAGATTATAAGACAACCATAAAAAAGTTATTGACATAGTCGTCAATGGGCCCAACACTAGAGCACCTTAATATGCAATTGTAAAACAATTTTCACCCACAAAGTCAACCAAGGTACTGGTATGACATTAAAAAACATATTTAGTTCAAAATAATAAACAGATGCAACATAATGATGAATGGCATCCCCAACTACAACTCAACAAAAAAAGCTAAGATTTAATGGCATCCCAAACTCAGTCGAATGCTCCAAGGAATGAATCTGGAGATGTGTTCTCATCTCCTACTGCTGCATTTAGACTTTCCATAAATCAATTTGCATTTATATTTGTTAGTTTCATGCAACTTACATTTGAAGGCACTAGTGGTGAAGAAGTATGACCAACTAGAAATTGAGTGCAGCTAACTTCAGATGAGTTGGGACTGAAACACACATTGCCTGCAAAAAACATAGGGATGTTATTATTGGTTATATCTCGAAAGTAACTGTGGTTATCAAATAAGGGAGTTGCAGGATTGCTTAAGTGTCTATCTCACATCAATGCTCTATGGGCAGCCTCAATCTCCCTTTCCTTATCTCTTGTTCTTTTTGTATCCTCTCTTGCTCCTTCTTCTATTTTTTTCCTTTCTTTGCAACTGTTTGTGGTTCTCTCTTTCCTTGCGCTCAATTTCTTTTTCAATTTTATTTTTTTCCTTCTACTCCAAGGCCATTATCCTTGCTGCCTTTTTGTCCTCAGTTTGCTACCTCTTTCTGATTTTTAATTCTTGCAGCTCTTCTTTTCTTTGTTCCCGCTCCATTATGAGAGTCATGTAACTGTCAGCAGTCAACAACTGAGACTACCAGCTCAGCCGAAGAGCAACACCAACTGACTTTCTCGTTCTTCCATTCTCTCTGTGACTTGGCAGCTTAAGGAAGTTATTAATCCGAGAACCACTTTCTGTTTGAATTGTTTCATTCACTTGGGAGGAAGTAGACTCCACCTGGTCCAGTGTACCTTGACTTTCGTTGCTTACATCTACATAAAAGTGAACTGTTTCTTCCAGAGGTGTGGGTGTTTGAGAAGGGAATGTGAAATCCCCCATGTCTTCTTGTGCGGGATGGTTGCCCATGTCCTCAAGTTGTTGTTGTGCACCTTCATGCACTTGACTATCCATTGGATTCTGCAATGTTTGTGAAAGTTTATCTGTTGAAACATCAAGTCCTGAAAGACTAAGGATGTTCTACACTGTAGAAGCATCGTCGGTGTCAGCAATGACATACATCTCGCTAGGATGCATGTCGCCCATGAGTGCATCAAAATTGAGGGGCCATATCCCCATCCCTTTAAAGCCAACTTTTATGTTGGTTGGAGTCAAATCTCTTTTGAGTGCCTTACTACCTAACTCTGCCAATTCTGCCCTTCTGATATCAATATTCGAGAATCTAGTGAGAAAATATGCTCGTTATGATTTGAAATATTGCTTGAATGATGCAAACACGCTAACATCCAAAGGTTGTAGTGTGTGAGAAGTATGAGCAGGCAGTGTAAGGAGGTCAATGCTTGATGCCCTTGCCCTTTGGATAGTTGACAATGCAACATGACTTCCATGGCCGTCAAAAATCAACAGGTGCCTATTAGTCGGTGAGACATCCTTGGGAACTGACACACAAAAATGTTCCAGCCATTCATGGAAAATCTCCTTCTTCATCCAAGCATGTGCTTGGGTTGCCATAGTTGCATGTGGTTCACAATATAATTTTGTATCTCTGTATTGCCCTTGAAGAGATAGAAACCAGGTATGGTTTGGCCAGATGCATTAACACAACATAAAATTGTTATCCATTCTCTACTTTTTGGAATGATGTAGGAGACATTCCTACTGCCTTGTCGTGCCAAGACCCTCATAGTTCCATTTCTGCCAGCTTGAATGCCCATTTCATCACAGTTCCAAATTTTGTTAGGACCGTATGGGGTGGGTTCATATGTTGTTGTCAGTGTTCTATAAAATTCAGCTACTATATCGGGTCTAAGGTTTAGTGCCCTGTCTTTGTCAAGACCTTCAACTGCGCGCAAGGTCAATTATGGATGGTGCCTCTTGAATCCAGTCCACCATGATTTTCTGGGAAGCCCCTCTGTGAAAGGGTCGGGTCTTGTCTGGCATATCTAAGCAACCTCTTGCTTGAGATTCATAATCTCAAGCCCGTGGCCAATATTTGCCATATCTGTGCACCACTTCACAATTAGACCCTCCTCCTCTTCTATTAGGATTATGGGTGGACCCTTCTTTGAAGTAGTGCTTAGGCCGCCTAACCAATTGGTAAGTGTTGTAGCTGGGATTTTCCACTTCTTTGCAACACCTCTCATCGACATCCCATTTGTTTCAACATCCTCTAGTGCCATCTCCATGTCCTCTGATGACCATTCCCTTTCCTTTGATGCTCTTGGCCGCTAGATTGGTGGTGCAAAAACCTCGTGGATAACCTCAATAGGTTTTGGATTACTATTTACTTGTGCAACCTTAGTGACTGTTACACTGTCTTTCCTTGTACGAGACGTCTTTGCTGTCTTCATTTTAGTTTTCGACCTCAGTTTACCTTGAGATTGCACCTGCAGATGTTAAAAAATATGTTTGGAGAAATTAAATATAACAAAAAATTGAACACTGTTGAAGTCATAGTGATGCATGAACAGTTTGAATGTTTTTAATATGCATCTTGACATTTTGAATTTGAATGGTCTGGTTTTTATGAACAGTTTGAAATGCAATTGTCTTTATTGTGCATGATTAGTTTTTTTTATTGTCTTTATTTTGCTTGGTTTTTAGGAACAGTTTGTAATGCAATTGGATTTATTATGCATGTTGAAAGTTTGTTGTATTTTATTATTTGAATTGAAATTACTTAGAGAAGATTTTTTTAGTGAGACATGAACAAACATTGTCAAAAGGAAATACAATGGTACAGGCGTAGTGAGGTAGAAAACCTCAATTGAAAGAGAAATGGAGCTTTCTTGAGTGTAGAGACGAACAATGAAATGTGGAGAGCCGAACGTAAATATATAAAACAAATTTCGTAGTATCAATCACATAAACAATTACATATATATATGTATGTATATATATATATGTATATATATATGTGTATATATACATACATATATATATGTATATATATGTATATGTATATATATGCATATATTTGTATATATATACATATATTTGTATATATATACATATATTTGTATATGTATGGAAATATGTCTATGTATTATTTTGTTCCTTCCATGCACAATATATATATATATAGAAAAATACATATATAGGAAGAGAATAATATAATTGCATGGCAAAATATCTTCAAAATGAAATAAAGTGAATCCATTTGCATATTTGGGAATAACAAACAAATATTAAAGGCAAATTGCATAGTTAGTTTGTGCATTGTCAAAGAGAGGACTACAAGTGCATGGCAGAAAACTTTGAAATTGTGAACCAGTGAAAACCCTGAAATAGCATTTTGTAGAGTGAACTATTGTGAATGGAAGAACAAAATAATACGATTGCATGGCAGAATATCTTCAAAATGAAAACCAGTCATACCATATACATGTATGGGAATATATAAGTAATATGTCTATGTATTAGTGTCTTCTTCCATGCACAATATGCATATATATGTATGGAAAGACAAATACATATATAAGAACAAAATAATATAATTGCATGGCAGAATAACTTCGAAATGAAAACAAGTGAATCCATGTTAATATTTGGGAATAACAAGAAAATATTGAAGGGGAATTGCAGATTCAAAGTTTGTGCATTGTCAAAGATAAAACCCTGTAATTTAGAACCAGTGAAACCCTTTCCATGTTTGGTAGTAACAATGAAATGAAAAAAGCATTTCGTAGACATAACTATTGTGCATGGAAGAACAAAATAATACATAAACATGCCAGAATAGCTTCGAAATGAAAACCAGTCATACCATTTTCGTATTTCAAAATAAAATGAGAATATTTTAAGCAAATCGCAAAGATGAAGTTTGTGCAATGAGGAAGACACAAATGGAAGTGAATGGAAGAAACCCTCGAAATGATAAACATTAAAGCCCTATGAATATTTCCTAGTAACAAGCAAATATATTGTATCCATTTCCATATTTTGTAATAACAAACAAATGTAAAAAGAAAATTGCAGAGTTAATGTATGTCCAATGACTAACAAAAGAATACAAGTGCATGGATGAAAACCAGTCAAACCCTTTCCATATTTCATCCAACAAGTCTAATAGCAATGAAAAACTATTTAAACCAGTCAAACCCATTTCATATTTCGTATAAGGAAGCAAATATGAAAAGCACAATGCAGAGTAAACGTCGTGAAATGAATAACACAATATTATGAAAAAGACAATATATTGAAATGCACAATGTAGGGTAAAACATTGTGCATGGACGAGCATAGAGGAAAGGAAAACCAATGAAACCCTAAACTTGAATTGAAATGACTTGAAATTCATAGAAAGTGTAATTTGAAACCCCAGATATTGAGTTACAGGTCAATGTGAAAAAAATTGACATCCCATTAAACATATTTGCATTCACAGGCAGCCAAAATTTGTAGCAGTAGAATACTTGTAGCTTGTCGCCATGTTGTTGTTGTTGCCTCTAGACTTTCTTCATATTTCTGTAGCAAATTGTATAACTGATAATGAAAGTGGGATGTGATAAATGGAAATTGCAAGAGATTGAGTAATGCATTTTTTAATTTGAAAATGTCCTTATATGTTCAATGCTGGTTTGATGTGGAGTCTTTAATTCCCGTCCTTTTAATTTCAAATTTGAATTCTTCATCGGATGCCTTCAATTGTTGAGATTGTATGTATTAATGGTGTTCATTGCTTGTTTCCTTGACATGATAATTTGGTGGCTTTAACACGATTATTTTGGTGGTTGCAGGTGGGAAAAATTGGAGGAGGAACCAGTAGTAGAGAGGTTCGATTTGACAGATGGGACTCATATGAATGATTACTACTTGTCTGAGTGTTGTGTTGGTGGGAAAGTGGAATGGGGGTTCAATTGGATTGGATTTGGTGATGGGACATTCTTGGCTCGTAGTTCTATTCTTAGCATGCCAAGTGCCCAAAAGGTGGCTGTGATGTAATGCAAGTTGTGGCATTGAAGGGGAGGTTGGGTTATACTAATTTTATACTGTGGCCTTCTATTTTCAAGTGACGGGCTAGTAACAAGCAGCATGGCTTGTATTTTTTTCATGTCAGATGTGCTTTGAATATTCTTTGACATGTAAGACTGCGAATATCTATTTGTGTATAGGACAAATAATCTCCGATTATAATACAATTTTGACGGTACAATGATACGTGTACCTTTGTTGACTTTGTGGGTGAAAAGTGTTTTACAATTGCATATTAAGGTGGTCTAGTGTGGGGCCCATGTGGGACTACTTTCGTCCCCAGTATAGGCTCCCGCCCTACTATGGGCCCCTCTCCCCTACCCTTTTGAAGAGGATTCTCCCCTCTAGGGAATCATATATTTTTCAATTTGTTTTATGATGTTTTATTATTTTTTATTTAATTTCAAATCAACCTCTCTTTGAACTTGAACAACCTACTTGCATTATTTTAAAATATTTATATACTAAAACTAATCAAAATATAATATATATATATTTGGATTCAACACCGTGAGCTCTACAAAAGGTTTTTTTTTTAAAAAAAAATTTGATTGAAGAAATATTTACCAGAAGTTGGAAATTTCAAAAAAATTGAAAAAATGGTGACTTGGCTGCCTAATGGGATGCCACTTGGACAGTTTCAATCGAAAATGTGTTTTTATTTTTTTGGCTTTTTTAGTTTTTTTAAATTATTAAATTACAAAAACATTGGAGTATAAAAACACTGATTTCGACAGGGGTAGAGTCATATTCTCAGATACACTGATTTGAAATGAATTTGGACTAAAAATCTATTTTTTTACCTTTTTTTGGTTTTTTTAATTATTAAATTATAAAAATTTAGAGGAAAAAACACTAATTTTGACAAGGGCAGAGTTGTATTCTTAGGTACCATGATCTGGAATGTGTAATTGATTAAATCAGTGATTTTTTGAATACAAGTAGATCTTCAAAAATAGAGGTTAAAGTATTTGTATGTTTTATTTTTGTATGCATGTGAATTCAAATTTGAGCAATTTGTGATGGGGAATAAAAAACTAGAAAAAGGTTGTATGATTGAAGAAGAGATACTACAAATATGGATGAAGGAACATCTACTCAAGAATAACTCATGGAAATCTAAATGACCAAGGAGTACATGTACCAAAATAAATTGAATGTGGTGATAGAAATATTTTCCTTGGTATGGAAAATCTAATGAAGATGGATGAGGATTCTCTTTTCAATAGTATTTCATCTAAAGATATGTTATCTGAAAGCATAATACAATTACACTCTAAAAGAATATGGGATGAATTTTTTGAAAAAAAGTCTACAGTTGGATGAGCACAATTATTTGCAAAGTTATTTAGGAGGAAAGAAATGACCCCTGTTTTGGAGTTGTTAGGGATTGATAATAAGAAAAAGTCATCAAGTTAATTAAAGTAAACAATAGTTGAAAACCTACAAGAAGCATTGAATTCTATTGAAATCAAGAGTCGAGATGTTGATTTAAGTGTTGCACGTAGAGAATTGATGACTATAATTTCTAGTAAGAAATTATTACATAGAAGACAAGTTGAAGAAATTTCCCAATTACTCAATGTTTCTAGGAGAACTGTTCAAAGATATATTGTAAAGAGAAATAGATTGGATGGAAATATTGAGAATAATTGGGTAAATATTTATAGGATTCCCCAAAAAGATAGAATCTTAGAAGATGTAAAGGAACAGGTGATTGAATATTGGATCAACCACTCTGGTGTTTCTTCCAATAGAAGGGACACTATACAAATAAAAGGTGAAGATTGTACCAAAATTCACATCCAATTTTTTTTATAGATACAACACAAAGTGAGATTTTTGAAGTATTTGTTACAAATTTTCACTACAACTCAATTGGTAGAGCTGATTAATTTGTTATGTCTTAAAGTGGAAGTTCAGTTATTTTCTGCTTATGCATTAAGTGTTGTTTGCACTACATTTATCAAGCGTCAGTCATGCATTGTTTAAGATAACTGAGTTTCAGGAGTCATTGTTTAGTGCTCTACAATTCAAATGGAGTGCAAAACTGAATTTACAAATGATTAAGCATAACAAGTGCTTTCATTTATTTCATGATGCTATCCACATTACAATATTTTATTTGATTGCAAGAATACAAATGATGGTACATTTTTGCATTTTGATGCATTTCTTTCCAGAATGAAAAGCAGTAAGATAATATTTTAAAAGATCCACACAAGCCATGGAGGTAATTGTTACAATGCATCATAAGGAGCATTCTACACTATGGAAGATGCAAGAAAAGAAAACACGTAAGCATGGACATAATCATCATTACCTGTTGCTATTGGCCAATGCAAAAGTGGTGCACCATCCTTTGTCCTCGAGCTCTAATCGACCTGTAGGAGAAGAAGAGAGTTGTTAGAGCTCTGATTATGAACATCCCTACATGAACCACCAACAATAATGTAAAATGCTGCTAACAATGCATTAAAAAAATTCAGAGAAGTAGGAGGTGGACAATTAACTTAACGGATTCAATTCAGCTGAAATCCATCATTTTCATTTTGGAAAGTTTTAAATATTGCTGTCATATTAATTGCTTTTTGCTGTCTTGGGTTTTGTTCATGATTATTTATGTTGTTTCATAATATTCTATTCTGGAGCAGCAAGTGTTTCGTGTCATAATGGTGATAGTGAACAGGCATACATAATGCCTTATCAATGGAGCACCAATAAATAATGGAAGCATATGAAGGAGCTTCAGTTTCTCATGTACCCTATTTTTATGAAGTATTTGAGCTGAAGATGCACTCGTTTTTGAAGTATTCTAAACATGAAATGAGTAATGAAGAGTAATCTATAGGAGTTGCAGATAAATGAAAGAAGTGTTGTTTCTTTACCCCAATGGAAGAACAATGAAAAGTAGGTATATAGCAAGGTTTTGCTACAGATTTAAGAGGATTCTGGGTGTGTTCAAACTAGTTTGTATACATAAAGACAACAAATATGGATAACAAAGATAGGTGATCAAAGCAAATCCAGAAGTGCAGATTGATAGTGAACTCAAATGAATAAACTTAGAGGATCATGAGGAGTTTGCATTATTTCCATCTTATGCCAACTAATAATGCTTTGCTACAGGAGAAGCAAGGAATTTTCTATATGTGTCGTGCAACAGGAAGCACAAGTGACAGATTATTTTTCTTGTTTAGTTCAATGGAGGAATAGGGAATAAGGTTATGAATCTGCAAGCAAAGGAATGAAAAGATGTTTGAGATCATCTACAATCTTAGAGTTAACAAAGTACAGTAACTGGTGTAACTTTGAGTGCTTTTGCCTTTTAAAATAAGAACACCCATGTAAGGTTTTTGACAACAAATACAAAGGTGAATAGTTTTCTTTCAAAGATACTGGGTACCCATGTTGGGTTATCAACTCAAAATTCTCAATACAATCAAGAGGTGGTGTTCATTTTTTAAAAATAGTCATAATTTACAAGTGCAATGCTGATATAGGATAACAAAGAGTTTTTCTTGCATTTTCACAAATACCCACATGGGGGTTTTAATTTAAAATATAGATTTGTTCTTGTTACAGCTGACCCACATTGAGTTTTGATTAGAAAATATAGAAATGAGTGGTTTATTTCGAGTTACAAGATACCCACATGGGGTTTTGATTTCAATTCTAGATTCTCACTATTTTCAGCTTACCCATGTAAGGGTTTTTACAAAAAATGCTAAATACTTACAATGCCATCATGGGTCGAGCCCAGCAATGGAGATACAAAGGAGTTTTACAAAAAAATGGAACAAGAAGTCTTCTCTAAGAGAATTCTTTCTATACTTTGACATAAAATCCAGATTTCAATCAACAAAAAACTCATTTTGTGCATGAGTGGCCACGGCCAAGAGAAGGAATTTCGGTCACAAATTTCACTAGAAGATAGAGAAACCATTTTAAGTTTGTTGACTGAATCTCAAAATTAGAAAAACAAGAGTATGTGAAGTGCATTTTTCTTAATAGATATCCATTATCAAGTGTATACATGACAACCTGCAATGGGTCTGCAATTTTCTTGTAAAAAACAACAATCCCTCTCTTCATAGAAGCTTTTACAAGCTTTTGTTTGACAAGGAAAAATAATGGAGAAGTGATATCTTACCATTCGTGGTTGTAGAGGAGGAAAAAACATGGAAACCAAGCTCATAGAGCTTCCAGATCATAGCTCGAGCTCACTCATGGGGACCAACAAGAATGGAGATCAAGCACAAAAGAAACATGAAGAGAAATCAAAGAAAATACTCATACTTGTCGTGGCCTTAGAGGCCATTTTTTCCTTTCAATTGAAGTGGAAAAGCCATAATGACATCAAGAATCGACTTACCCATGAGTTGCAGAGTGGGAGTCGACCAAGCTGAAGATAAAAACTGAAGTCTCCAAGCACTCCAAGCTGAAAACCCTAGTCTATGGTGACTCTCTTTCTCACCAGAGCTTAATCTTCAAAGTGACCAAGTGTGAAATGAAATGATTTTAGGGTTTGGTTTTAGTTTTGTCTATCCTCTCATGCCCTAATTCGAAAATGGGCTTTTCACCTTTGATTAAAATCAATGCCTTAGTTTTTATCAATTGATTTTCCATACATGGCGTAGGTCGAATTTTTGAAGTCTTCACCTATTTCCATATGCTTAAGTCTTTAGGCTATCTTTGATAAAGTGTTTAATGATTTTAAGACTTTAGGTATTTACATGGGTCAAGCTTATGCCTTAATAAAAAATGGAGAGTCCCAAATGCCTTAGGTTTTTTAATTGATTTTGAGAGAAATCAATTAAAATATGAATGTGAATAATGCGTATGCCTTAGGTAAAACAATTATGTCAGGTTTTGATTTTTTAACTAATTTTGTAGAAATCAGATAAGTCATGGAGTGATGAACATTGATGCCTTATTTTATTTTTTTAATTGATTTTGAAGAAATCAATTAATAAAACATTGATGGAGGTTGCTTATGTTTTTATGATTTTTTCTAAGAAAAATCAAATTTGTAATGGAGTGATAAGGTATTATTTTTGTAAAGATTTTTAATCTTTAATTGCAAAAAGAAATCAAGTCGAAAAACTGCATGTTTGTAAAGCATAAGTTAAAGCAATGTCCTATAAATTATTTTTTCTTTCTTGCCATTTTTAGCAGTTTGTAAGGAAAAAGAGAGTTGACTTTTCCTTAGTCAGATTTGAGCTGCATGGAGAGGAGATAGGGTGTTTTTTTCGCTTTTAAAGCAAAGTAGACCTATTTTAAGGTGCTTTTCAACATGCACATGCAAAAAGTGAGAGTTTTCCACTTTAGTTACTCATTTTGAGGTAGTTTTAGATGCTTTTCCTTGAGCTTTCTTCTTGAGCCCGGATTAGGGTTTTGAGATATATCTTGAAGAAAAACTTAGAGTTTTTCTTAGTTCAGATTATTGTTTCTTCCTCTCATACTAAAACAAAGAGTTTTGTAAGCAAAAATTTATACTCAGACTTCGATACTCCTTCAGTTAATAAAAAGCAAAATTCCTATTTCCCAATTTTTATGTCTTTTGCAATTTTAATTTGATGTTATATTGTGATTTCTGTTTACAAAATGATTTTTATGTCCTCAAATTACAATTTTGATGCAAAAAGTTTGTAAAATACAGGTTGCATGTTGTATTTAAAACTTGAATCTTCATGCAAATCAATGATGTGTTAAGTGTTCATGAGAGATTGTGAAGTACTGTTGTTTTCTGAGAGCTATTTGTGGGAAAAAACCAGAGTCATCATTAAGTCATGAAAATCACTTTAAGTCATAGTTTCATTTCAGTCATCTTTCTAAATCTTTACCTCAGAAAATCATTTAGGATAGAATATATCATTCAGAGAACCAACTCACTCTAGAGATTCCTTCTTTGATCAGATCACCCACATCTGAAGAAGGTTTCCATGTGTCAATAGATAGTTAATTGTGCAAATCTAACATAGGGTGCATATTTGGTTGATACCAGTTTTTGGCTTGCCCGGTGGGACTCTGAAAATTAATTTCAGAGAAGTTTCAGTTTTTCTTAAATTGTTGTTTGGTGCATGCAGTAATTTTATTCAGACTTTTGGAGGCTCTTTTCAATTTACCTGGCGACTCCGGTTTTGATTTTTGCATGCAGACTTAGTGCAACCCGCACATGAGAAAAATACAAACAAGATCAAGTTCTGTACCATTTGAGTACCTGCAGCTGTCCCCACTGTGAAGGAGAGGCAAAACAACAAGAAGACTATTTGATACACCAAGGAGGTCAACATCAATACCTCCAGCTCTCAATTCTATTATCCTATCACCAAGAAACCCTATTCATGTATCACAAGCACCACCAATGGCGAGACAACATGCTTTCACACCTTTTAATGAGGACAACCCGTTAAATATTGCTCATTATGATGATATTCCACCAGGAACTTTCAGGAGCCTGCCGTTCTTTACTAGAGAAGACCAAACCACTGCCATTGAACACATTCGAGATGTGGCCACTCTATGCTCAGTACACAATATCACTCAAGAGAACATGGCACTGAGGCTTTTGGCTACATCGCTTAAGGGAAAAGATTTTCAATGGTTCAGAGGCCTCACAACAAACTCAATCGCAACATGGGATGCATTAGGTGATGGCTTGTACCAATTTTTTGCTGATAAGTCAGATCATTTATCTTTGTTGGAGCAACTAAGCATGATCAAGAGAGCTCTGCATGAGCACTTGGCTAATTTCAACTATCGATTTCAGAGAACCTGGGACAAAATACTTGCAACGGTAAAACCTTTACCAGCTCATGCCTTTCTATTTTTCTTAAAGGCCTTAAATAGCAAAATTTTAGTTATGACCCAATCTATGGGAGGTCACACACTCCCCAATGCTTTTGATATTGCCATTAGGGTAGAAAATTGTCTTATTCAAGCTGGAGAAATTGCCCCTAGGCCTCCTATCCCCTTGTTTCTTGAAGTCCAGTTGCCTACACCCGTATCTTTACCACCCTTAGCTACTATTCCTGCTGTCCCAATAATAGGTTATCAGACCGCAGCCCAAGAAATTGTTGCTCCAGCCCAAAACCAAGAGTTTCAAGAGATAAAAAGTATACTGAAGACCTTTGGGAATGATCTCATAAGCATTAAAAAGCAAGTTGGCCAAGAACATAAGCCATATCATGCCCCGTATAAGTAGAATTAGCCTAATAGGCCAGCTTTCCAAAATGACTATCAAGGCCTGAGGAATTTTTTTAACTCAAGACCGTTTCAGCCCTACAACCCGAATGCTGCCAGTTCGTCAAAGGAACTTGTACCACAAAATAACATTTCCCAAGATTGTGATTGGTGTTACCCATGCAATCAACCCCATAACCAGTCAACATGTGCGAATGACATGAGAAATCAGGCCTTAATGGTACAAAACAACTATGCTGGTTCATAAAGTGTTCCAAGTCAAAATCTAGAACATCAAGAAAGCTTCGAGGTTGCTTTGCCAAACTGGTAGAGTTTTGAGTTTTGTGGCGTGAACAATTAGGATCATCAAGATTCTCCTATTTTAGCTAACACTAGATCAAAAAAGAGTGCCATGGACTTGGGGCAACAAGCTAGAAATTCACAATAGCAACCTATAAAGGACAAGCAACCTGTTTCTTCATCAAATGTTACTGTTGCAGCACAATCTAAGGTGCAATTTCTATAAAAAGGCCAAGAGGTACCCGCTAAGGAGCAGTCCAAGACACAAACGTAGCCTTTTTCGAAAGGAAGTGATGCTGCTGTTACTAAAAATCAGCAAAAGGTAACTCCTGTTTCTTTCAACGTTGTTGAACATCTTAAGAAGGCTACTGTCAATATGTCAGTTATGGATGTACTGCATATTCTAGGTCAGAAGATTTTGTTGCAGGATGCTTTGGCTGAGATTTTTGTTTTTGATAACAATCATAGAAACAGTAAAGTCGTTCTTGCAAATAGTTTGGAGGTTAATAATGAGCATAAAATGAAAGAGGTAAAACCCCCTCCCTTTTATTTGAGTTTCATTATTGGGGACAAAATAGTGCATAACTATATGGTTGATTCTTGTACAAGTAGCTATGTCATGCCTAAGAGCTTAGCTGATAAACTAGGTCTTGTTTATGAGCCTAACTCTCAGAGGGGTGTCGTTCAATTGGATGGGTATGTTGTTAAAACTACTGGTATAATCAGGAATTTAGCCCTTACTTTGCATGCATCCTCAAATTTTGCAATCCATCAGGATATACATGTTATTGATCTGCCACCCTACTTTGTCATTTGCCTCTCAAGGGATTTTATAGCCAAACTAGGGGGTTTCTTGTCTTTTGATTGGTCTCATCTATTCTTTAGAACAAGATATGGTACGAAAGTGACCATAAAATCTGAGCCTTTAGCCAAAGACCATATCGAGCCATATGTTTTGAGCCCTATAAACGCTAACCTCTACGTCACCTCTATACTGGAGGAGCAAACCATGACCTTAGACTACAACACCCCTATAGAAAATGTGAATCTAGATGAATGGGCAACCGAAGATCACAAGCTTGATCCTTTCTAGAATACAAATGAGATAGGATTAAGGTTTTATATGATTCATGAACTTGATTTTGTCATGCCTAATCTGTTTAAAGAGGAAGAACATCCTACAGAGAAGGACAATAAGCTTTGGAAGCTTTATTTTGATGGCTCAAGAAGCAGTGTAGGTGCTAGTGGTGGAGCCATGCTGATTTCACTAGAAGGGAACAAGTATTATTCAACTTTTAGGTTTGCATTCAATTATACGAATAATATAGCTAAATATGAAGAATCGGTGCATGGCCTAGAATGGGCTCGAAAGAGAGGTATTAAATGCTTATGTGTTTATGATGATTCAGAATTGATAGTGAATCAAGTTAGAAATCTAAATTCTGCAAAAAATGATTCACTTAAGAAATATAAGCATCGTGTATGGGATTTGATAGAAAATTTTGATGCTTTTAATATTCTTTCAGTGCCTAGAAATGAAAATAAGCATGCAGATAGGCTCGCTACCATAGGAGCCCAATTTGATATTTCGAATGAGATTCAAAAAGTAGAGGCACGACAATACGTCAAAATTATAGTCAGACCTTCTATACCTGCCAATAATGTGAGTTGGTGAGTTTTTGATAATGATGAGTAGATTGTAAGCTTTTTAATTGCTGAGTAGATTATAATGATGAGTAGATTATAATCAGATTGTGCAACTAAAGACAAACAAGTTGCCAAGGGGGCTGGTCAGATTAGAATCCATCTTTAATTCTGATGACCAATCAAGGAAGGACAAAAGTAACATGATTGTCAGGGAAGAACACTATGAGGCAATCAAGCTTTTCAAAGGTAAACTGCTCAAGTTGGAAAAGGTATGTAATAGAGAAGAACAACAAGCTTTCATTCTATTATGTCAGGAATTTAGTGATGTTTTTGCTTGGGAGTATAAAGACTTAAAAGGTTTTGATCTAGAACTAGCCCAACATACCATTGAATTAGAACCTGGAGAAAAACCTGTAAGGCAAAAGCAAAGACCCCTTAATCCCAAATTAGAGCACCTTATGAAGGCTGAGCTAAATAAGTTAGTTGAGAGTGGTATTATTTTTCCTATCAAACATACTTCCTGGGTGTCTAATTTAGTTCTAGTTAAGAAGAAAAGTGGGGAAATCAGATTGTGTGTTGATTTTTGAGATTTAAATAAAGCATCCTTGAGGGATCACTATCCACTCCCTTCCATGGAGCAGATTTTACAAGTAGTTTTTGGTTCTGACAGATTTTCTTCGCTGGATGGGTATTTAGGTTACAATCAGACCTTGGTAAAGCAGGAGGATCAGTTCAAAACAATATTTACAACTAAATGGGGCACCATGGCCTATAAAAAGACGCCTTTCAGCTTATCCAACGCTAGAGCAATATTTTAGCGAGCGATGGACATGGCCTTTCATGACCTCATGAACAAGTTTGTTTTGGTATATTTAGATGATATCACTATTTTTTCTAGAAATGCTAATGAACATTTTGAGCATTTAAAACAAATTTTTCAAAGGTGCAGAGAGTTTGGAGTATCTCTCAATCCGAAAAAGTGTTATTTTTCTGTGCACGAAGGTAAACTCCTTGGACACATTATTTTGAAGCAAGGTATTTCTATAGACTCTTAGAGAGTCTCTGCTATTCTTGAGTTACCATTACCTTCTCACAAGAAAGGCTTACAAAGCTTTCTTGGAAGAATTAATTTTGTGAGAAGATTCATACCTAATATTGTAACTTTGCTGCAACCTCTCACTGCTATGCTTAAAAATAACATGCCTTTCAGTTGGACCAGAGAAGGTAAGAGGAGCTTTAAGCAGATAATGGAAGCCCTTACAGCTGCCTCTACCCTCATTAATCCAAATTATGACAGATATTTCATTCTTTATGCTTTTGGAGGGATTGATACCATTTTAGATATGCTGTGCCAGCATAATGACGAAGGCTTGGAACAACCTATAGCATTTTTCAGCCAGGTATTGCATGATTACGAGGTGAAGTATTATTTTGTTGAGAAACATGTTTTTTCTATTGTAAGAAGCCTCAAAAAGTTTAGGCATATGTTATCCAATAATAAAATTTAGTTATTAGTTGCTCATTCAACTGTTAAGGACTTCTTACTTAATCGAGATATCAATGATAAGCGTGTTGATTGGATAACCAAGGTGATGGAGTTTGATATTGACATTAAAATAACCAAGCTTGTCAGAGGCAAGGGTTTATGTGAACAGATTGCAGAAAATACAGTGGGTTGTAGCTTAAAAGAAGCTGAAAGTGTTGGTACAGTGCTAAACAATGAGGATGTTGTTACTGTTTTAGTTCCTGTTGCTACCTGGGTGCAACAAATGATGCACTATTTACAAATTGGTGAGTGTCCCGAAGGTTTGGACAAAGCAAAACGAAGGTATTACAGATTGCAATCCATCCCTTTTGCAATTATTGATGGCATTCTTTATAGGAGAGACTTTCAAGGTGTTTTATTAAGATGCATTGAGCCTAATGAAGTTGACAAGTTGTTAGGATAATTTCATGATGGGCCTTCAGGAGGCCACTTTGTTGCAAGAACAACAACCTTGAAAATCATGCGGGATGGTTATTATTGGCCGAATATGTTTAAAGATGCTATTGCTTGGGTCCAAAGATGTGAAAAATGTGATATGTTTTTTGGAAAACAGAGGCTTGCACCTCTACCCCTGTATCCAATTCAAGTGGAGCAACCCTTTGCCAAATGGGGTTTAGAGTTTATTGGGCCAATCAACCCGCCTTCAAGTGTGGGTCATAAATGGATTCTTACTACAATGGATTACTTCACTAAGTGGATCGACGCTGTTGATTTGAAGGAAGCAAACGAGACTTCTGCACTTAATTTCTATCAAGACTTAGTGTCGAGATTTGGTGTCCCAGATTCAATAATCTCTGACAATGGTTTGGATTTTATTGGTTTAAGGTTTTTTGATTGGTTAGTTAGGAATAATATTTATCTGAACATATCTTCTAACTATTATCCACAAAGGAATGGGCAGGCATAATCTACAAATAAGAATTTGATCCGAATAATCAAGAAGACAGTTGAGTGCCTGCCCATTCCCTTCCCATTGGGATGGGCCTTATGTGGTCATGGAGTGTAATAAACACAACGCTTTCCAACTTTCTAAGATGATTGGAGAGGTGTTGTCTATCCCAATTAATGGGATCCACCTCAAGAATTGCCTTTGAGATAAGTACTGTTTTGTAAATAAGTAGAGTAGTTGCTGCAAATAAGTGCTTTACGCACATTTATTTTCAGTTTTTCTCCTTTCCCTAGGCACTGTTGCGCATGTTTCGGTTGGCCATCAGGGCCTGTTGGTTTTCTTTCAACATTTGTTTGTTTTTGTTTTGCTCCTGTTTGAAGTATTGTTGTTCAAATTTCTGAGTTTCATGAAGGGGCAAATTTGACTTTGTGCCCAATGGAGTTTTAAAAGGCAACTGATCTAATGCTTAGCTAGCAAGCATTTAGTGGAAATCACCAAAATGTTACCAATTTTTACTACAACTCGATTGGTAGAGCTGATTAATTTGTTATATCTTAAAGTGGAAGTTCAGTTATTTTCTGCTTATGCATTAAGTGTTGTTTGCACTGCATTTATCAAGTGTCAGTCATGCATTGTTTAAGAGAACTGAGTTTCAGGAGTCATTGTTTAGTGCTTTACAAGTAAAATGGAGTGAAAAACTGAATGTACAAATGATTAAGCACAACAAGTGCTTTCATTTATTTCATGATGCTATCCACATTACAATATTTCATTTGATTGCAAGAATACAAATGATGGTACATTTTTGCATTTTGATGCATTTCTTTTTAGAATGAAAAGCAGGAAGAGAATTTTGTAAAAGATCCACAAAAGCTGTGGAGGTAACTATTTCAATGCATCATAAGGAGCATTCTACATTATGGAAGATGTAGGAAAAGAAAAAATGTAAGCATGGACATAATCATCATTGCTTGTTGCTGTTGGTCGATGCAGAAGTGGTGCACCATTCTTCATCCTCGAGCTTCAATTGACCTGTAGGAGAAGAAGAGAGTTGTTAGAGCTCTGATTATGAACATCCCTACATGAACCACCGACAATAATGTAAAATGCTGCTAATAATGCATTGAAATAATTGAGAGAAGAAGAAGGTGGACAAATAACTTAACAGATTCAATTCATCTGAAATCCATCATTTTCATTTTGGAAAGTTTTAAATATTGTTGTCATATTAATTGCTTTTTGCTGCCTTGGGTTCTGTTCATGATTATTTATGCTATTTCATAATATTTTGTTTTGGAGTAGCAAGTTTTTCATGTCATAATGGTGATAGTGAACAGGCATACATAATTCCTTATCAGTGAAGCACTAATAAATAATGGAAGCATATGAAGGATCTTCAGTTTCTCATGTACCCTATTTTTATGAAGTATTTGAGCTGAGGATGCACTCGTTTTTGAAGTATTCTAAACATGAAATGAATGATGAAGAGTAATCTACAGGAGTTGCAGATAAATGAAAGAAGTGTTGTTTCTTTACCCCAATGGAAGAACAATGAAAAGTAGGTATATAGCAAGGTTTGCTACAGATTTAAGAGGATTCTGGGTTTGTTCAAACTAGTTTGTATACATAAAGACAACAAATATGGATAACAAAGATAGGTGATCAAAGTAAATCTAGAAGTGCAGATTGACAATGATCTCAAATGAATAAACTTAGAGGATCATGAGGAGTTTGCATTATTTCCATCTTATGCCAACTAATAATGCTTTGCTACAGGAGAAGCAAGGAATTTTCTATATGTGTCATGCAACAAGAAGCACAAGGGACAGAGGAGTTTTCTTGTTTAGTTCAATGGAGGAATAGTGAAGGAGGTTATGAATCTGCACGCAAAGGAATGAAAAGATGTCTGAGATCATCTACAATCTTAGAGTTAACAAAGTACAATAACTGGTGTAACTTTGAGTGCTTTTTCCTTTTAAAATACAAAACACCCATGTAAGGTTTTTGACAACAAATACAAAGGTGAATAGTTTTCTTTCAAAGATACCGAGTACCCATGTTGGGTTATCAACTCAAAATTCTCAATATAATCAAAAGGTGGTGTTCATTTTTAAAAAAATAGTCATAATTTACAAGTGCAATGCTGGTACATGATAACAAAGAGATTTTATTACATTTTCACAAATACCCACATGGGGGTTTTAATTTAAAATATAGATTTGTTCTTGTTATAGCTGATCCACATTGAGTTTTGATTAGAAAATACAGAAATGAGTGGTTTATTTCGAGTTACAGGATACCCACGTGGAGTTTTAATTTCAAATCCAAATTCTCACTATTTTTCAGCTTACCCATGTAAGGGTTTTTACAAAAAATGCAAAATACTTACAATGCCATCATGGGTCGAGCCCAGTAATGGAGATACAAAGGAGTTTTTGTAGAAAAATGGAACAAGAAGTCTTCTCTAAGATCATTCTTTTCTATACTTTGACATAAAATGTAGATTTCAATCAACAAAAATCTCATTTTGTGCATGAGTGGCCGCAACCAAGAGTGGGAATTTCGGTCACAAATTTCACTAGAAGATAGAGAAACCATTTTAAGTTTGCTGACTGAATCTCAAAATCAGAAAAACAAGAGTATGTGAAGTGAATTTTTCTTAATAGAGATCCATTATCAAGTGTATACATGACGGCCTGCAATGGGTCTGCAATTTTCTTGGAAAAAACAACAATCCCTCTCTTCATAGAAGATTTTACAAGCTTTTGTTTGACAAGAAAAAATAATGGAGAAGTGAGAGCTTACCATTCGTGGCTGTAGAGGAGGAAAACACATGGTGGCCAAGCTCATTGAGCTTCTAGATCATAGCTCAAGCTCACTCATGGTGGTTAGCAAGAATGGAGATCAAGCACAAAAGAAACATGAAGAGAAACAAGAGAAAATACTCATACATGCCGTGACCTTAGAGGCCATTTTCGCCTTTCAAATGAAGTGGAAAAGCCATAATGACATCAAGAATCAACTTACCCATGAGTTGCAGAGTGGGAGTCGACCAAGCTGAAGATACAAATTGAAGTCTCCAAGCACTCCAAGCTGAAAACCCTAGTCTATGGCGACACTCTTTCTTAGCAGAGCTTAATCTTCAAAGTGACCAAGTGTGAAATGAAATGATTTTTGGGTTTGGTTTGAGTTTTGTCTATCCTCTCATGCCCTAATTTGAAAATGGGCTTTTCACCTTTGATTAAAATCAATGCCTTAGTTTTTATCAATTGATTTTCCTTACATGCCCTAGGTTGAATTTTTGAAGTCTTCACCTATTTCCATATGCCTAAGTCTTTAGGCTATCTTTGATAAAGTGTTTATGATTTTAAGACTTTAGGTATTTACATGGTTCAAGCTTATGCCTTAATAAAAAATGGAGAGTCCCAAATGCCTTAGGTTTTTTAATTGATTTTGATAGAGATCAATTAAAATATGAATGTGAATAATGCTGATGCCTTAGGTAAAACAATTTTGTCTTAGGTTTTGATTTTTTAACTAATTTTGTAGAAATCAGATAAGTCATGGAGTGATGAACCTTGATGCCTTATTTTATTTTTTTAATTGATTTTGAAGAAATCAATTAATAAAACATTGATGGAGGTTGCTTATGTTTTTATGATTTTTTCTAAGAAAAATCAAATTTGTAATGGAGTGATAAGGTATTATTTTTGTAAAGATTTTTAATCTTTAATTGCAAAAATAAATCAAGTTGAAAAACTGCATGTTTGTAAAGCATAAGTTAAAGCAATGTCATATAAATTGTTTTTTCTTTCTTGCCATTTTTAGCAGTTTGTAAGGCAAAAGAGAGTTGACTTTTCCTTAGTCAGATTTGAGCTGCATGGAGAGGAGATAGGGTGTTTTTTTCGCTTTTAAAGCAAAGTAGACCTATTTTTAGGTGCTTTTCAACATGCACATGCAAAAAGTGAGAGTTTTCCACTTCAGTTACTCATTTTGAGGTAGTTTTAGATGCTTTTCCTTGAGCTTTCTTCTTGAGCCCGGATTAGGGTTTTGAGATATATCTTGAAGAAAAACTTCGAGTTTTTCTTAGTTCAGATTATTGTTTCTTCCTCTCATACTAAAACAAAGAGTTTTGTAAGCAAAAATTTATACTCAAACTTTGATACTCCTTCAGTTAATAAAAAGCAACATTCCTATTTCCCAATTTTTATGTCTTTTGCAGTTTTAATTTGATGTTATATTGTGATTTCTGTTTACAAAATGATTTTTATGTCCTCAAATTGAAATTTTGATACAAAAAGTTTGTAAAATACAGGTTGCATGTTGTATTTAAAACTTGAATCTTCATGCAAATCAATGATGTGTTAAGTGTTCATGAGAGATTGTGAAGTACTGTTGTTTTCTGAGAGCTATTTGTGGGAAAAAACCAGAGTCATCATTAAGTCCTGAAAATCACTTTAAGTCATAGTTTCATTTCAATCATCTTTCTAACTCTTTACCTTAGAAAATCATTTAGGGTAGAATATATCATTCAAAGAACCAGCTCACTCTGGAGATTCCTTCTTCGATCAGATCATCCACATCTGAAGAAGGTTTTCATGTGTCAACAAATAGTTAATTTTGCAAATTTAACATAGGGTGCATATCTGATTGATAATAGTATTCAAGCAAGAATTTTCAGATGTGAAGGTTTATCAAAGGATGTTTGAGAGACTACAACCAAGTTTTGTACGTATAAATAAGGTATGTGATACTTTTTATTGTCGAAATCATGTTGAATTTCATGTAGACCTACAGTTATATAAAAGGATATGGCAATAATTAATTCAAATATAGTCATCCCTAGAAGTACAACACAATTTGTGAAGTCTCTTAGATATGCAAAAAATTAGAAGATTCAGATGAATTCAAAGTGTAGTGTATAAAAAATATATGTAATGATTGTGGAAATTTGAAGAACTTTTTATAGGTTGACAATATTGATCATTAAATGCAAGTTATGTGGAAGAGATTTGAATATGAGAAATACTCAACAAAGTCAGGAGTTGAGACAAAAAAAATTATTCTCAAAGAGAGTGAATTATCTTACGTTGAGTTTATGAATAAATTGTGCAATATCATATATCCACATATTCAACATTATCATGATGCTAGATCGCAAGCTAAGCAATTCCACGACTCAAAGAATTGCTTTCCACCAGGTTGTATTCTTTCTATTGTCGATTTCTCTAAGAACTATACATTTAGTCCTCAAACTGAGATTCAAAGTCAACATTATCATTCAGATCAAGTTGCAATATTTGTACAAGTTTGTTATAGGCATGTCGAAGAACATGTGGATGGTGTACAAAGTAGCAAAGATGAACGAATTATCATCAAATAGGTTCACTTTTATATCAATGATGATACAAGTCATGATAGAAGCTATGTAGCCCATTATTTTGCAATGTTTTTTGACTTGAGATGATGTCAAATAGATGCTTCACAACACTGGATATGGTCTGATGGATGTGTTGGTAAGTGTTGATTTAGTTTTTTTTTAAAATTATATATTATTTTTTTACTTAACTTGAAGACTTGAATTGTTCAGTTACTTATATGTTGTACACATAGTTTATTTTTATTATTCTAGTTTTAAATGAAATTGTTTGTAACTTCACAAGAAAATTTAAGTTTGCAAAAGATTTTAATTGGTTAATCCAACAACATATTAGATGTGTCATTAAATTTTTGTGGAATTTCTATGAGAGTGGACATGGAAAAAGAGAGCATGATGGAATTGGAGCATGTGTAAAGTGTGCACTTCACCAACATGAACTTGTAGGTAACACCATATGGACTAGAAATTTAAATTCTTAAACTTGTTAGGAAAAAGGTGTCTCAATATATTGCATGTGTTGAGAAGTGGAAGCTTACCATAATGCAATAGTGGTTTTGATATATCCAATGTTGCATCTTCAATATTGAGTGTTGGATTTTTTAGAAAAAATCTAATTATACTTTTTGATGCAGGAGCATCTAGGGGTACTAACAATCTTGCATCACCAAAATATTCTTATTTTATTTTGTTCATTTTCAATAAGGGCTTAGATGTTAGGAGAATAAAATTATAATTTGCAACAATGTAAATTCCCTTGGTGTGAAAATGTAAATGTAAATTTGATGGGAAATAGGTCCTGGTAAAGCGGTAAAAGCATCTAGTGGGGGAATATTCCATTTGGGCGTCCACTTTAAGATGAGGACAAATAGTTTTGTGTTTTAGTGGTTTTGGCATGGTTTGCATGTACATGTGTCATAAAATTTCATAAAGTGGCCTGCAAAGAATATTGCATGTTTCTTGCATGCCTTTGCATGTAAAGTGTAACCAACAAGCTGTAAGGAATCTGTAAGAGGTTGTAAGATGTCATAAACAACCAAATCTAATTGGATAAAGTTTAGGGGCCCATGGGAAGGATGACATGCATTGGACTTTATTTCTATTTGCATATTTTTCAACTCCCAAATTTTGGCATGGATTTTTCAAGATGGTTCTAGAAGGTTTTTTTGTGAAACCATGAATGGTTTTCTCCATGTACATTCTCTATTTATTGATGCCTTTTCATATGGAGAGGGGGCCTTTGGAGAAGTTAAGTTTACATACCTAGATGCTGCCGAAATGTTGCCAGATTGTTGAAGATATATTTTTTGTAGGTGTTACATAATTGAAAGGGAGAGTCTCCCTTTTCATCAGTGGTATTAGAGCAGGAGTTCCTAAGTGTGCATGCAGAAGCGCCGATGTGAGGCAGTTTGTACCAGAACCTGAGGGTGAAGAGTGTGTGGATTTTATTTATAGATGGATGTGCAACCTATAAGAATACATTTTTTGAATATTTTGAGGAACTGAGGTTCCCATGGTTGTAAATAGATCACCGAAAGAGGCAGTTTACAATAATATTGGTGAATATTGAAAGAGGGTTTTGTAAACAAATCGTCGAAGGAGGCAGTTTACATAGGTAAAAACTTGAAATTTGAAGATTTGTGTTGAGACTTTGTGAGGCCTTGAAAATGGAAAAGAGAAAGAAGAAAATAACTTTTGTCATTGGATGGATTTTGAGGATTCCTGGACTTGAGAAAATTAGAGAGAGAGAGCAAGAAGAAATAAGAGTTGAGATGATAGAATTGCAACAATAAGTGGACGAATTAAGAAAATAGATTGAAAATATAAAACAAGAAAAGAGAAGAGTTGAAGGTAACTTTGATTATCCAAGTCTAATGATATTTTGATTACAGGAAAGAAAGAAGATGCAGTAGGGTGTCAAACAAGTGGCACAAAGGAAGAAGAAGAGGATGAATGCAAAGAAATCAATGAACCTGAATCTAAGGGATGACTATTGGAAGACATGAAGGATGAAATTACAAAAGTTACAAAAACATCAAAAGAGTTGAGTGCAATGGAAAACATTGAAGAAGAGGACACCAAAGTTGAATCAATAAAAGAGGAGGTAAAACTTGCATTTTGTGAGTTAATTGGTGATTCTGATTTGCTTATGAATTATGTGAATAGAATGGGTAGATATGAGGAGGCTGAAATTTTTGTTACAGTAGCAAGTAAAAGAAGAATACCATATTTTTAAAAGGTTAGAACCAAATCTTATTTGTGTTTAAGTGATATGACGAGTGACAACAAAGAAAGAATCACAACAGTGAAAGTTGCAGTTGAAGGCAATGAGGTAAAATTAGATTTTAATGTATGTTTTGATGAGGATAAGAATATAGAAATGGATAAATTTGTTGCATAAATTAATCAATTTGAGAAGGTTGAAATTGAGGAACAAGAGGTAAAGGTAAAAGAGGAGTTTTTTTAGTGATTCTTTGTTTGAAAGTATTGAAGATGAAGATTCCTTGGTTATAGAGCCTGATTATTTGTTAGAGAATATGGATGATGAATCTCAGGATTATTGTTCTAATGTTGTTTTGAATGTGGAAGATCAATTTACAACAATAATATGTATTTCTAAAGGCATAAAAATAGTGACATATTATGTTCAAGATAAGGTTGAAGTTGCAGTAGTGAATGGAACCAAGGTAAATTTCAAATTTTCTAAATATTATTCTAAAGAAGGATGTGAGTGTGATGAGGTTGTAGTAAAAGAGAATAGTAAATCATATTATATTAAATTTGATAATGATGATTTTAAAGTTATGGATGGGTTGGCTTAGGAATATTTTGTTAGAGATGATTGGTATGCAAAGAAGGATTTGTATGGTGTTGCAGAGTTACGTGTAGGTGAAAATTGGTGGAGGTGGGTGGACTATGGTGGGTTGAATCCCACAATATTGGAGGAGAATGTGAGATACATTTGGAGGAGGTGGTCAGGTTATGGTGGAGTCGATTCCACATTAAAGAAGAGGAGTAAAGAGAAAAATTTTCAGAGGAGGTTGCTTGTTTTGGTTAAGTGTTGGAAGAGGAGAAAAAAGAAACAACTGCAGGTATCAATTTCAGTAATGGAGTTTGCTAAGGATTTATTGCAATCTAAAAGTGTGGTACTACCACTCAACTCAATTTTCTAAATCCATATTCACAAAAAATTTCCTACCCCGACAGGTGTCTGATGCAGGAGCATCTAGGGGTACTAGCAATCTTGCATCACCAAAATATTGTTATTTTATTTTGTTCATTTTCAATAAGGGCTTAGGTGTTAGGAGAATAATATTCTAATTTGCAACAATGTAAATTCCCTTGGAGTGAAAATGTAAATATAAATTTGATGGGAAATAGGTCCCGGTAAAGTGATAAAAGCATCTAGTGGGGGAATATTCCATTTGGGCATCCGCTTTAGGATGAGGACAAATAGTTTTGTCTTTTAGTGGTTTTGGCATGGTTTGCATGTTTCATAAAATGTCATAAAGTGGGCTGCAAAGAATCTTGCATGTTTCTTGCATGCCTTTGCATGTAAAGTGTAACCAACAAGCTGTAAGGAATCTGTACGAGGTTGTAAGATGTCATAAACAACCAAATCTGATTGGATAAAGTTTAGGCGCCCATGAGAAGGATAACATGAATTGGACTTCATTTATATTTGTAGATTTTGTAACTCCCAAAGTTGGACGTGGATTTTTCAAGATTGTTCTAGAAGGTTGTTTTGTGAAACCATGAATGGTTTTCTCCATGTGCATTCTCTATTTATTGATGCCTTTTCATTTGGAGAGGAGGGATTTGGAGAAGTTAAGTTTGCATACCCAGATGTTGCCGAAATGCTACCATATTATTGAAGATATATTTGTTGTAGGTGTTACATATTTGAAAGGGAGAGTCTCCCTTTTCATCACTTTTTTAGATCATCTTTTTCTTTCAACTACAAAACCTCTTAACCTGACATTTCACCAACATGAACTTGCAGGTAATGCCATAAGGAATGCAAATTAAATTGTTGAATAGTGCAAAAGTCATTTTTTTGTCTGTGAATCTGATGGGACTTTTAAAATTTGTCAAAATTATGCCTAAATTAGGCATGACTGGTTACTTTTAAATGACTAGAGGTCTGATATTTTGGGTTTAGGGTTCAAATTACCCATGGAAAATTGATTGGTATCTTTTAAAACCCTCGCGTTATATTTTAACGTTGACTTGCTATTGAGGGTTACCAGTCACTTAAGTCATCCAACTAAGCCTTTCCTTTGTGCTCTTACCGACCCCTTTTCACTTGACTTATCGATTTTCTCTTTGCCACTTAGGCCTAAATATTTTTGCTGTCGAGGGTTTTTTCCGGCCGACCCCACCCTTATATTATATTTGTCTTCATTATAGCTTGGCGAACCGTTCGATCACGGGCGATCTGAATAGTTCCTCATAGACCTTGCAAGTTTTCCTGCTGATGTCACTTAGGTGGTGCAAGGTGTGTGAGGTGCCGCCATCTATCATATACAGAGGAGTGGGGCCTTTTCCCGGTACACCAACAGTGACAAGTGGGTGTCATTTCATCAGTGGGAATTTAATGACGAGGATTAATGATGACCGTCCCTCGCAAGCCTCGCACGATCAGATTAAATGTTCCCAAAGGTACCACGAGGTTTGTGAAAAAGGTGACACATGGCTTGGCTCTTGGAGCAACGGGGGCTAGGTGGGGCCTGCTACCTGATCGCGACCTCCTATTTTCGTGGGCTATGATTGGCTGTGGTTTTTCCTAGGTAGTGATGTGGATTTTCAATGATCATTGACTCGATCTGAGTCGTCCGACTTGCCAGGTCTCTTCCACATCAATGGTTCAAATTCAAAGGGTTACTGTTCATCCGTGTGAGGAGTTTTTATGCTCTGCAAGTTGTTTTCATTAATGGCGCGGGTTTTTCAATGGTTCTTCTTCTGATTTCCTTGCGTGTGAGCAGTATCCTCCTGATAAATACAATGATGGGGTGTACGCCATTTTTCCATAAACGTGGAATAATTTTATGGTGGAAACATCAGCCACTAATAGCTCACTTGCTCGTACAAGCACTTGGGCAATTAATATTCCCTGCATCAGTTTTCTCTATAAATGCCTGTTGAATTACTCAGTATTATCATCACATTTTGAGTTGGTTTGTTTGCAGGTGGTAGTTTTGTTTGTAGTTTCGAGCTACGCATCTTCAATGGATAAGTCTATGGTGCGAAGAAGTGCTAGAGTGGGTGTGAGGAATTCGCAACGCAAGGAGAAATAACCTGTTCCTAGGGTGGTTGCTCAGGTTGTGGGCAAGCGGTCTGGGCGTTGCAATTCCGCTATCATGCTCTCTTCGAGCTCTAGTGGCAATGGGTCTGAGACTGACTTTGACTATCATTGCTATCTTGCGGCCATGACCAAACTCATGGGTGTCGATGAGGAGGTCCTTGCAGTTTCGCCAATAACTGCAATGGCACCATGTCGTGTTGTTGGGACTAGTGCTGGTATGGACAAGAGAAAGAGAATTGTTTTGCTTCAAACTGAAGCGAGAACTAGGAGCGGTCGCCTATACCGGGGCCGTGTGTTGGCTAAGTGATTATTGGTGGGTGGTGTGTGTTTCTCGTGAGTGGTGTTGATTCGGTGGTTCATTTTTTGGATGTGGATGTGCATGTGTGTGGCACGATCTTTTTCTTTTCTCCAACTGGTTACTGGGGTGTAATCATTTTGATTCCTCGGATCGTTTATGGTCACTTCTAATGATGAGGAATGTTTTGAAATATGAATTCAAATTTCATTTCATTTGAATGAAATTCATTTTGAAATTAACAATAGAGCTCGATGCTTGTTGCTCTCCTGTTCTACAAAGGAGATTTTACGGCTCATTGTTATGGTCAGATTTTCTATGTCCCGAGGCTTAGTATATGTACAGTCAGTTTGTTTACTATAGGTTTTTTGAAGGTATTAACTAGTACGTCTTTTCTGGGGCAAGAATATTATGAAACAAGCAAGCTTTGCTTATGTAATAACAGATATTGAAGCAAATAAAAATCTATTAGAACAATTTGTTCTCCTGGTTATATACCATGGATTGTGAATGAGTTTATCAATGGTTTATTCATTCAACTTCAATGGTATATTTGAATGTGTACTTCATTTTCTTGCTTTAACTTAATGAGTTAATCAAATGCTTGAAAATGAGTTACAGGTTTGTGATGATATATTCAGGATTCGTTAAGGAGTACTGTTTTAAAAAAGAAATTGAAAATCTCATAGTGTAAATCACTATGGTGATAAGTTCATGATGTCTGGGTTATGTTTTGTATGACTCCCACCCAATGGATGAGACACTGGGTAATTTCTTCAAGATTTTTTGAGGCGCAAGGTTGTAGTTCTAAGTATGGTGGGTTCAAGATCTGAACAATTTAAAATACCAAACCCTATCTCTTTTGAGATACAAATCATACGTTAATTTTCAGTCTCATTGCTTTATGATAATTGTTATTATTCTTTGGTTTGCCACAACTAGGGTAATTTCTATCTAATTGCGTTGGTGGGGACTGTATCTGTAAGAAGAAGTGTTCTTACCAAGTCATAAAACATTCTTATGAACACACTTAGGAAAACCCTCGGTTTCACAAAGCCAAAAGTGTAGGAGATCTCAGTCTTTGACTAAATCTCGTTAGTTGGCCACTAAATTTGTTAGTTCTTGAATATAGAGGCTGGCTACCTCTTAGGGAATTACAAAGCCTTAGCTGGAAAAATAAAAACACCAACAAAATCAATAGACAACACACACTATTTTTGCGAAGTTAAAGGTACATAAATGAATTTGTTTTTTGAATTTCAATGTGTACATGAATTGAATTTTCAATTTTATACACTTTTTAATTGGATGTTTGAAATTTATAGATATTGATCGATCAACTCTTACTAATTGTCAAACAATTAGTGGTATTAGAAGTTTGCATCAAATCATGACAGCATGACATAGCAGGCCTCTAGTAATTCAAGTGAAAGAAAAATCATGTTTTTGTGCCGATTGCATTGAGAAAAATGCAAATACTCTACAATGTGAGAATATTAAAGATGGGTATGTTTCACAATGGGAAATAAAATAATTAGTGGCCACATTAGACCCTTTTGAAGATAATGACATTGTAGATATCTATGATCCTCGGTATTCAGGTGATTGCGAACGTGTATCATATTTAGTTGTTACAAGTAAATTTGAAAAATTTTAATTGAATTTTAACTTACAATTGATTTATATTATACCTAAGTTGAGAATGGTTTACTACATGGTTTGTACAAGAGATATATTTATTGTTCTTGCAGATCCTGATAATACAAAAGGTGTAGATTACTATCTACTAAGATGTACGCAACCAAAATACAAATTGTCAGAATCAATGGAAGATGGTGATGGACAAGAGTATCCTACTGGATCAGTGGTTGTTGAAGGCACATACTATCAAAAAAAAAAGATAGATACAAATGGTATTATATTTATTGATTATATGCCAGGTCAAAAGGTTCTAAATTAAAGTCACTTAGTTATAGCAACAAGAATAAATCTTGAAATTTTACCAAAAAGAGGATGTTCCAAACAAATGTGGAGGTTGCATATTGAAGACCATGAAAATATTTTAGAGATAATAAAAGATAGAGAGGATCCAAATTATATGTACCAAGAACTTTAAGCTATTTTGTATATATATATTTTCTATGACAATATATACATGTAAGATTTGGACCTAAATTTGAATTTTATTTTATTTTATGTTGAATTCAAATAATTTCATTCAATGTGATGATCTAAATTTGGATCTTTTGTTGGATTAGATGGATATTTTCAGGCTTCGTCAAATTTAGATATGTCGATATGTCATATTCTTATGTATATAATTAGATAAACATTGAATGAATTAGTAGCCCATAAAGCTTTCTTTTTTGTGATATTATTTGCCTATAAAGATTTCTTAAGGTGATATTATTTGTAGTAATTTTGTTTAATGAAGAATTCATGCTTAAATTATTTCATCAAATGTTATTAGATCTAACAAAATTTGTAAGTTTTAATTTTATTAGAAGTAAGTTTGTTTGTCACTAGCTAAACTAGGTACAATAGTAGTAGATTTGTTTAATGAAGAATTCATGAACTTAAATTATTTCATCAAATTTCATTGAATCCCACCAAATTTGGAATCAATTGAAGAAATAAATCTCTAAAATTTGGGAGTGAAATTATATCTTTTTTTTACATCTCAAGCCTATATTATTAGTAAATACAATTCATCATGTAGTTTAGATATTTGTCCAAAATCTATCACATGCTCCAAAATATATGTTAACACACATTTTTTATTCTAGTTATCATTTATATGAATCATAGAATCTTCATCATTAAAAATAGCAAATGAATAAAATGATAAGAAATTATAATCCTTCTTTCACAATTTATATATTTTTGTCTTAGCTTGGATAAATCCAAATATGATTGTTACTTTTTTCTTAATCATCTAATTAGACCTCATCAATTAATATTAGGGCATGTTTTATTTTCCTACATTTTGGTGGACCCCTAATTTAAAACCTATCCTAGATCTTGGTGAATATAGGAAAATTTAAATTTGAAAACATAAATCCTAAAAAATAGGAGACATCCTAGTTAAATGAGTCAAATAAATGGTCTAGGTCCTTGGGTTATCTTTTAGGAAGAATAAAAAATAAATAAAAAATCATCCCTTAATATGAGTTCCTAAGTGAAATTTAATATAAAAACATTCTAGGTCCATAATAAACTCATTAGAAACTATATTTGAATGATTTAAGTTTACCAATAGGAAATGGTGAATAAATATTATTTCAAATATTATGGTGATGGAAAGTGACATTTTGAACTACTAAATTTTATAAAAATTGGCCATTAATGACTCTTTGATGGATGGTCATACCCTCTTCTAAATATAATTTTTTTAATCTAAATTATTAATAATCATTCAAGATTAATATTGAACCTAATAAAATTTTAAATCAAGTTGTAAACCCCACAAGACAAATGTTTTTTTTTTTTTCGCAAATTACTACCAGAGAGGGTAGCACTCATTCATTTATTTGAAGCAAAAAGATACAAATATCAACAAAACTGACTGCCTGACCTAGAGGAATCCAACACAATCACTTACTGAGGACACCAGTTGACATTACATTTTCAATTACCCAAATTTAATCAAGAGAACCTTGAAGATCCCCTACCAAGATTGCTTCCTGGAGTTTCGAATCACCATACCCAGCTTTGGACACTTCTTGACTTCAGACATGTCCAATGCCCCACAAAGCTCTTCTTTCTCCAGCCTCATTGGAATTGGATTTAGCTCACACAGCCGAGACCCATACTATGCCTACACCTTACACCAATCAATGCTTGCTCCGTAGCCCCCACATTCTGATGGGTTTTCAAGGTTAGGCAACGCCAAATGGGAACCATACCTTGAAGAAAGCTGAGCAAAGAACCAACCTCAAACATGGAGGAACTTGAAAAATCTTGGAAACAAAGATCCTTCCTAAGCCACCTGAGGATCCATCCCTAAAATTCTAGGCCACTTTGGTACTACATGCTAGATTCCTTTCTATAGATCTCAATACAAGAAGGCCAAGTCATGTGAGAGTTTGAGAAATTCACTTGTTCCTTTTGAACTATGCCTTCATTTTCCAGAGAGTTCGCTAAAGAGTTTGCTTTCCTGTAAACATGGCGAATGGTGAAGTTTACCACCTAATCCAATAAGGGCCCTATTATGCTTATCCACGATTGGAGTTTCCAACTTAATGTTGAACGACAGCTAGCTGCCTTTATTATTATTTCTGAATCACCCTCAATATCCACATTATTAAGTCCATGGTCTATACAATATTTTAGGCATTCTAAAAGGCCAGCTGCTTCCGCCTCATTGTTTGTCCCAATTGGAAGTTTTATTGACTCTGCCCAAATACATAGCCCATTCTCATTGCGGATTACAAACCCTTCCCCTGAGGGCCCTGGGTCACCCTTTGAGGCCCCATCAAAATTCATCTTAAGCCTCCCACTTGGGGGAAACATCCACCTTGCATTGGATCTTCCAGACTTGTCCTTCATAAGTGCACCTTTAGGGGATTTGATCAAGGGATAGTTTCTTAGCATTGCTTCATCCCATGCTGAAAAGAAATTGTATTTTTTGTTAACCGCCTTCATATTGAAATGTTCGCTCATGCCCCTCTCAATGTTGTCGATTACTTTAACCATCGGGAGAGCTTTATCACGGAAGATCCTCGTGTTACGTTCGTGCCAGAGATGCTAGATTAACATTACCGACACTTCCACCCATAAGCCCACCAACACAAACCCCTTGGCCAAATGCAACCATGCCACAAAAATATCTTTGATGTTGTTTTGGATTGGACCTTGCCATTGTAATTTCTTACAAAAATGAATCCAAATATCTTGTGCAAAATGACATTCTAGTAGGATACGGTTAGCAGATTCTTCATTATTCAAACAAAAGACATACCTAAATGGGCCCATAAAGCCAAGCCTTCTTAGACGATCACCTATGAGAATGTAGCCATAGAGGGAAATTCAAGTGAAGGCCCCAAACTTAGGCAGTATGAATCTGCCCCAACAGAGCTTGCTCAACCATCCACTACACCACCTTTGTTTGGACAAAAATTCATACTCAATTTTCACCGAGTACATGCCTGACTTAGCCGCGCACCTCCTGAGTTTGTTTTGCGCGTTCGAGAGATTCAAGATTCTCTTCTTTAATTCGACTTCAAATGCTGACTTGTGTTCAATGACCAACATGTTGAAAGGTTTCCATGTGTTTTCCTTGCACATGTTTTTTACATGGATATCCACATAATCCTGCACCTTCTCCCCATATGTTTCAAAATCCATACGGTACACCTCCAACATTCCTGGGAGGTTGATTAACGGTTCATAACCATTTTAGGAGTCATGCCAAAAGGTCACCTTGGCCCCATCTCTTATCGACCATGTTAGATGATCAATAATCAAGTTCCTACACTCCAAAATGAAATTACAGATCGCTTAGCCCCTTCTCGGATTGGCAATCATTAAAATTTTGTTTGCATCCTGGGAGTCAAGGTATTTTTCACAAAGAAGCTTCCCCCACTGGGTGTCTGGTATAACATAGACATTCTGGGCCAACTTTTCTCCTCGGGCAATGTTTTGAAAGTCCATTGATTTGACACCAGCCCCTCCATCCTCCTTTCATTATTGCACCATGTCCTAGCCAATTAAGGGAAAGCGATGAGCATCATGGGACCCTTGCCAAAGTAGATTACTTTGTATTTTGACCAACTGTTTGCCAACCTTTCTGGTTAAAGCCACACACACCATCATAAAGATCAAGATTGTGACTAATACTGATTTCACCATTTTTATGCATCTCGCCAGAGACAACCATTGACCACGCCATTTTGAGATTTTCCCTTTGCACTTACTGATCATTTCTTCCCATAGAACTGATTTTGTCTAGCTAGTATATAGGGGAATCCCAAGATATTTGGATGGGATTGTGCCTTTGCTAAAACCCAAGATCGCTAAAATTTATTTTT
>CM021110.1:388067627-388253254 GCA_007115665.2 Sequoiadendron giganteum
AAATAATCTCGATGAGTGGCTTTATTGAGTTCTCTATAATCTACATAGATTCTCCACTTCCCATTTTTCTTTGGCACTACAACCATAGGTGACACCCACTTACTGTTGGAGATGGGATAAATAAACCCTGCTCGGAGAAGTTTCTCAATTTCCACTTTAATAAGATCCTTTAGTGCAGGATTGAGTCTTCTCTGTGGCTGACGTATTGGTCTTATGTTAGGATTAGTATAAATGTGATGCGTATAGACATTTGGATGGATTTCCCTCATGTCTATGTAGTCTCAAGCAAAAGCTTTAGATTGCTTTACCAACACATTAAATAATCTATCCTCTTCTACTTATGCCAGCCAACTATTGATGTTCAAGGTTTTACTCGACAACAACATGATAGATTTCATTCTCGGATAGGCCGAAGTGATTGTATGAATTGGTCTCAACAAGTTATTGAGGGGACAACTATAAGGTATTAGTCGATGAAATCTAGTAATATCCTCAAAAAAATATCTAGTTTTGGGAATCATATTAGCTAAAGGACATATCATTCCCATAGTAGTATAATTTTGTTCCATCCCATGTACATCGATTGGTTGCCCCAGAAGTTCAAGTTCTGGAGCATCGACCATTTCTTCCTCACTTGAACCTATGGCAAGATGCTCAACATCACTTACTAACTCATCCTCTAATTCTTCTCCATGTTGTTTAATGACTACCATAGCTAATGAGGCCAAACTATCTCGACTATTAACATCTTTTGGTTCATCAACCTAGACTTTGTTATATTCATTGGGCTTAGCAAGAGGATACAAGAATAAACGTTTACTATCTGGACCATGAGAAATGGTCATTCCTCCTTCTCTGCAATCAATTTTAGCTGTGACAGTGGCCAACCATGGTCTTCCAAGAATTATTGGATAGTTATCTTTGGGTGTAAACGACAGAATGACCTGAAAGTCAATTGGGTATTCCCAACCATCAAATTTGACAAGGACATTTTCAATAACACCCTTTGGAATGGCTATGGACTGATTTTCCATCTGTAAGACAGTAGTTGTGGGACGTAAATTAGTAAGACCTAATTTTTCCATCACATCCACAGTCATTACGTTAATGGCTGCTCCTAAATCCACTAATGCATTCGATATTGCTACCTTATTAATTGTGACAGTTATGAGTGGACTACCAGGATCATCATATTTTGGAGCAACAGTTTTTCCAGATAAAAAGTCAGCTAAATAGCCATCAATGTGCACAGTATTTATTTTCTTTGGTTTCTTTCCCGGGGTTTTAATACACAGTTGTTTGATCAACTAATTCAACTCAGGAGTTTCCTTTATGGCTTGCAGCAAAGGAACCTCTATTTGCAGTTGTTTGATTTCCTGAATTAATGCAGTTTCAGAGGTCAAAGATATTTCGGAGTATCTTTCGAAGTTGTCGATTTCAGACGCTTTGGAAATGGTGCTTGAATTTTCTCTTTTGGAGAGGTATCCTTTCTAAGTTCAGTTGGAGACTGACCTTCCTCCTCCTCTTGAGGTAAGTCAGTAGCTCTTGTTGCTGAAAGAGGTACAATATGGTTGGGTGAAGTATCCTTCTCAGGAGTTTTAGGAGTAGGCTTGTCCATAATTTCTTCAATGGTTGGTGGTTGAATCATTCGACCCGAGCACAACTGAAAATTTCCACAATGTATGGCATTAATTTTGGTAACATTATCTTGTTTAGTAGAGTATATCAGAGTATTCTATTGATTATTCTTTGGATTGGGAAGTGGCTATGCTAGGAGCTAAGGCTGATTTATCTGTTCACTTTGAGGAGGAGTCTGGGGTGGAGGTAACAAATTTTGTTGTTGATTCCTACGAGGCCCAGTATAAAATTGATTCTACCCCTGATTCCATTGAGGAGTAGTATGTTGTGGATACCATTGTTGTTGAGTTTGGATTGGCCACTGTTGAGTTCCCCATGATTGGTTCACCCATTTAGGGTTCCCCAATAGGGAGTTCCCTAATTAGGGTGTTGAGGAAGTGGTTGAGGCCATGATGGGGTCCATTGATTAACACCCCAATTATTTTGAGGTTTCCAAGCGGGATTGGAATTCTTTCCATAAGGAAAGTTCCCTCCTTGGCATTGATTTACCACATTGATTTCTTCCTCAACATGTGCAATCCTTTTCTTGGAATTCTTGAGATCAGTAAGGAGCTCACACTGGTTTGTAGGATGATTTTGTTCACAAAGTTGACAGACATTAACCTTTTCTAAGGGACATTCTCACAACAGGTGTTTATTTCGGCATCTAGGACAGTAAATGGACAAGGTCTCAGAATTACGTGTCTTAGCTTGGATGCCATCTAGAGTAGTGTTCAATTGAATGAGTATGTCCATTTTAAGGTTTTCTATTTCCTCCTGAAGCTTACCTATGTCATTGGACCCTTTAAAAAGAGTATTGTTGTGAATTCCTCCACGAGTACGTGAGAAATTCTAACACAACTTACATATTTCTACAAGGGCCATTTGAGACACGTCTCCTTTTCCCATCAAATCAAGGCTTCGCCTTGCATCCTCATCGAGTCCCATAAGAAATATGGTTTTGAGAATGTCATCACTAATGGTCTCTTCTCCACATCATTTAGTCAAGAAAAGAAACCTGTCTATGTAGTCCTCCAGACTCTCATCCTCATTTTGTCTAAGTTTAAACAACTCCTCTTTTCGATCACTCACCCTACAATAACTCTGGTATTTATGTAGGAAAGCATTCTCCATGTCCTCCCAAGACATAATAGACCCTGAAGATAACCCCATAAACCAACACATGTCTGTATCCTTCAAGGTAGAAGGAAACAACTTCAGTTTATGGTTATCATTTTTATAGTCGTAGGTTTGACAAAGGACCTTGAATTCAAAAATAAATTGGTCCGGGTCTTCTGAGGACAAACCATGAAAAGTTGGTAGGAAAGCTAGAGAGATATTTTTCATTGTGGTATCGTCATCTGCATCTAGAGTAATAGGATACGTGAATGTTCAAGGTGGCTGAGGATCATTGTTATTATGGATTGGCATTATTTTGGTTAGGCTCAGCCCTATGATCACCCATGATGTTCAGAGGAATACATTCCTCTGAGATAATTTCTTGGATAACAGATTGTTCTACTAGATGATCTTCAGGAAGATAATGGAAAGCCTCAAGTGGACTAGGCTCAAGTATTTCATCGACGGAGTGGTGCTCTGAGCTTTGGACTTCCCTATGTATGATTGGAACATATTTTGGGGGGGTCTTTGGTATAAATCTTTCGTGAGGACCTCTTTTCCTGACCATGCAGAAAAGGAAGCCAAAAGGGTGGTATTTTGGCCTAAAAAGAGGTATTTGAGGTATCTCCTATTAACACTCAAGCAAGAAAGCTAGTCCCCGGTAACGACGCCAAAAAGTGATAGGCTGTCATTAGGTCCCATTACTTTAGAATATAAGAGTTCAATATCTCGATCAAGCAGTGTCCAAGGCGGTTTGCAATAGAAGAAGACTCGACTATATCCCTTAGAATTTTCTATCTTTTTAGAGCAGCTGATGTAAATCTTTAACCTAAGGCCACTTAACTATCTAACTGGAAAATATTTTATCTTAAAGGAAGTTGAGAGTACATTAAACTAGAAAGCATAAAATGACTAACCTAGAAAACATGATAACTAAATAAGAAAGCATAGAACCAATTAAACTAAAAATCGTATGAACTACAAAAGTAGCAAAACTTGTAAAAAAACCAAGAAACATCTAATTGAATACAATAAATAAATGGTTCAAAACAACTAGCTTACTACAGAAATAACAAACAGTAAGTGCTCTGAAACTTTAGACTCTACAACATTAGTGTTAATGACTCCTACAAGATTTAACATATGCAAGTAACTAAACTCGTAATTATCATGCATGTAATAAAAATAACAGAAAGGAAATACTCATCTATTTAATCTACTCTCCCTCGAGTGGCCAGCTCGCGAGTTACTAAGTTCATCCTCAGGTCACATACACAACTGATTCGAAAGTTCTTCCATTAAAAATAATTTCCATCCATACTTCAACAACTTAGAAAATGATACGTAATAATCTCTTTATTCATAAAAATTCAAGAACAAGTTGACATCATAAGATTACTATATTTTTTATTATCTTTTGCTTCTGGAGATTACATATTTTTATAGAAAACTTCTAACTAAGTCCTATATTTCAGATGATGTAGATGACCATTGAAAAAGTCTATAACAGATTATAAACAAACTTTTATGTCTTTAAAACCCATTACATAGATATTAAAGAGGCTCAAGTCAAGCCATGAAGTCTTTAAACTTTAAAACATAACTAAAATTAAAACTAACAACAGCTGAAATTCTGGTCCATTATCTTAAAGTTCTGGAGTAGGCTTCAAGCGCACATCTTTAACCTTTTCTGGAGCACGTGCTAGTGGAATGCTTTCCAACTGCTGCATAATGACCGATTATTATCCTACAAAATACTTAAAACAACCCATTAAATCTGCATTGGTAAGATACTTCAATAAATCACAAAGAAATAAAGTTTGTAGAATTTCTTTAAAAGACAAGCAATTATTTCTCCTAAAGTTTAATTAATTGGCAGAGGCTCAGGGTTTTGCATATATGAAATATGATTTTATTATGTTATTATGATGAGGTTATTTTTACCTCATCAATGCTCTACTTTGGAAGTGGTGTCTTTTGTCCACATTCCGCGAGAGTGGAATAGGGTTGCTGACTGTTTGGCTAAGTGGGCTTTTGAGCATGAGGATGATTGGAAGATTGAGGGGTGGGGACAACTTTCCCCTGATCATGTTCATGATTTAGAGAGGGTCATTGCTAAAGATATGGAGGGATAAGTTGCTGGTGGCTATTTGGATGGTGGTTTTTGTTTTGGATGGTTGTTTTAGTGGTTTCCTTTGTGGGAGCTTACAGGTTCCCTGATCCTTTTGTACTTCTGATTTTTTGATTTCAATAAAGTTTTTACCCCCTTTTATTAAAAAAAAATTGTGGCCATTGGTTTTTCAACGAGAATAGTATAAAAGGGGATCAATGGGAATTTGGAGAACACACACTTGAGAAATATTTGCAATGATAGAAAATAGTTTTGCAATGATAGCAAGGGCACAGTGACAGCGTTGGAGGCAGTAGCAGTGGAATTTCAGCAAGAGAAATTGAGGGAAGAATTTTCGGAAAAAAATATTGTCGGAGCTCTGCCAGTAAGAGGCAAGTAGTTTATGTATCTCTTGATTTGTTGAAGTTTAATAAAATTCCTCATCTGCAAAACTGGTTTTCCCTTCGAGGTTTTTCTAGGGACAATTTGTCCAAAAATATTGTGTTCATTGAACTTTGCATATTTTCTTCTCTATTCCTATGGTTTTATTTGTGAAGTTACAATTATGTTATTTTTCAATATTTGCTGTGAATTAATTTTTTCGGTAGTCAAATAATCTATATAGATAGGAGATTAATAATCAGCAACTGCAATAGAATTTTCACAAAGAAGAGTTAAGTGGTGGGAGAGGGTAGGGAGGGAGGAGATTAAAAATTAAGTAAAAGTGAAAATAGGCAGAAAATGATGAAAACATAACAGAAGAATAACTCAATGATTCATCATAGGAAGAGGATAATGAAGAATATGATTGTAGAAATGACCTTAAGAAGAGTTAAGTGGTGGGAGAGGGTAGGGAGGGAGGAGATTGAAAATGAAGTAAAAGTGAAAATAGGCGAAAAAATGATGAAAACATAACAAAAGAATAAATAATATAATAATATGATATAACACAAATAAATGGATCAAAAAAGGTTAAAGGTTAAATGTCTCAAATAGTGAATAAATAACTCTAAGAGAATTATAAAGATATATTATATAACAAGATGATTGAGGAACAATTACCAAAATTATTAAAAAAAATGAAGGAAGATACAAAGAAAAATATACTAAAACTTAAAACAATAATAATTTAACCAAAGAAAAAAGAAAAAAAGATGAAATTATATATAAAATATAAATTGAAAAATTAAATAAATGATTCAATTAAAATTTAAAAAATAGATGGTTAAAATATAATAGATTATAATATATAACATTTAATATATATTAATATAAATAGATAAAATCATAATAATTTATATAATATATTAATATACATAAATATAGATTAAACAAAAACCTACAAAATAAAATAACCTATCATATATATTAATATAAATTAATATATTATCTACACATTGTAGATTAACTTATTTACGTACAAAATATTACCTTTAATAACATAAGTTATAAATAGAAATAATATATATAAATTCTACATTAATATAGGTTATATATATAAATTAATATTATCTATATTAAAATAGGTTGTATATTATATATAATAAAGACCTAAAATAATATAGGTTATCCTATATACTTATATATTATAGGTTATAATTTTTTGAGAACTATATATATAAATTAATATAAAAATATACATGATGAAAAAAAATTATTAATGAAAAGGAGAGCATATAATAATTAAATTATACCATAAAATATTTAAAAACATAGATAACAAAGATATTAGTCTAATGGAAAGAATAATACAATTTTTATTTTATTTTATTATTTTAATAGTGTGAATCCAAATCTCTATAAAATTTTATAGATTGATCTTTGTAAGATTTTCTTTAATAAAAAAATAACAATTACATTCTTAAAAAAAGTCAAAATAAGTAACATTTATTTATTTTAGAAAGATTTAATGAAATGACTTTATAAAGCAAAAAAATGAAAAATCATTCTTTAAAAAAATGTTTACCTTGCTTTCCTACGTTGCTTTTCCTACAAATGGTTCAATATCACACATAACATTTTAACCAATTATATGCACAAGAAATAATTTTTATAATTTGTAAAGTTAAATATTTTACAAGTTGACTTTACAAAATTGAATTTTTAAATTTTTTTTTTTTAAGCCAAAGAGCATACTACTCATATATATTTATATTATATATAAAATAGTAATTACATATCAGTTTGGCAGGCTCTTCATAGCCAAATTTCCATTGAATACAATTTCACAAATGTTTGATTTTGTGCTCCATATGACAGTTTTTAAACTACAAAATTCAGACCCCTATTGCCATATATCAAAACCCCTCCTATTCAAATGATATGGAATGTCAAAACCAACAAATATGTCACTTAATCAAGATGCCCCCACCATCCGTTAATCAGAAAAGAAAAAACACTGGAGATATAACTGTCCTTCCCTTCAAAATGCATCTGAACTACCATCTTGGAAACTAAGTACACTCAAGGAAATACATATAAAGACAACAAAATAAGTGCCCTTACATTGTCTTTAGCAGCATGACTTAGAGATTTACAACATCCCATGACTTAGAGATTTACACCATCCTTGCATGGTCCTTGGACCGATTTCTTTCCTTGATCCTCCTGCAACGCCACATTCATATTTGGAACTTGACCCAATTTCCTCTATGCATTTTGTTCTCCTACTAGCACCCTTAAGTCCAACCTTCTATGGCATACAGGTGACCTCAAATATGAAACAACATGGAATTTCTTTTTAAAATTGTTTACTACGTCCACCCCTATTTCAAATTGGTAATGATAGAGAGACTGGTAGAGGTCACCATAAGAATCTTTCAACACAATTTTTTTGAAGTTTGCATTCAAGTCTGTATACCTCTATTTGTGGAGAAAGTGTTTGGGGAACAACCCACCTACATATCCTTCACCCTATCTGAAATTATACTGTTGCAAATTATGGAGCAACATATTGTTCTCCAAATATATTTCTTTCACCACCTCGAGTGCAATATCTTGCACTATTTCAATACTTTGAACCAAATCCAACACATTAGAAATAAAAATGGACAAGAGGTTGGAAGGGAAAACTAATCTCTGAGACTCTGTATGCAATACTTCCTCTCTTATGAAGGTCTTGATACAATTTGAAACAATGAAACAATCTACCTTAAAAACTTGTTGCAATTGTTCTTCCTCAATACATTCATAAAATGGCTTTTCCCATAGGCGAACAACAAACCCAACTCTATAGTTCCATATGTAACACTCCATTTCACCTTCCTTCGCTCTTTGTTTGCAAGAATAGATATTTCCAAAACTACACTCTATAGCTTCATACCCTTGCAAATACCAAAGATGCAAAGAGAATAATGGGTAAGTCTCCTTAAACCCATTGCTTGCACGTTTGGAACTACATTAATTTTAAAGTGAATTGATCTTTATGTACCCCTTGCACATGTCATTCAAGGTACAAATCCACTTCAGATGTTGCTATGATCTCCCATTCCCAATAAATTTGGCAGGAGAATTTCACATAGTCTAATGCATTCTTTGCTAGATTAGTAATTCTACAAATTACTAATTAGTGATCTTCCAAATTTAGAAAAACATCTCCAGTTTAAATTGCCCACATTGGAAAACAGATAGATCTCTTGCAAATCCCTATGCAAGAATGATGAAAGATCATGATCATACCTACAAAATACAAAAACACATCGTTAGTATAAAATCTACCCACTGTTGACGCCACTGCTGGATGCTTGAGTGTGTAGCCTGTACTGCTTTGTACTCTCAATTCCACATTTAACCGTAAACCATCTGACTCACCTAAATCTGCCCTTTGCTGATGACTATGATATATGCTTGATTGAACAACCTATACTACTTTGTACCCTCAACGCCATGTTAGCTTCAACCATCTGACTACATTCCAAATTTAATTCCAATCTATCTTCCCCCATCACCACCCCTTTAAATATTTGATTTATCCAATAAATTAGAGTACCATTTCAAGATTTTCTAATGCTAATATTTTTGGGTATGCTTGCATTTGTATACTACTCAATATATCAATTTAGTTGCCTTGACTTCCCATGCTTGTCAATTTGTCCACCATCCCATTCCCCTCCCTATAAGTGTGTGTTATGACAAAAGACTGAAATTTATCTAACAATGTCCAAACTCTCTGCAAGATATATTTCAAGCTCCAACATTGAAGTTTATTTTCCTTACAAGCATTCATAATTATTAATGAATCACCTTTAATGTGTATTTTTGAAATTCTCAGTGACAAAGCAACTTCTAGACCTAGCAAAACTACCTAAGCTTCAGCTTCGTTATTCGTTCCTACTGGAAGCTGGCATGACCTTGCTACAATTACTTTCCCCACTGAGTCTCGAATGCAAATACCAGCTCCCAAAACTCTCGGATTGCCTCTAGAGGCACCGCCAAAGTTAAGCTTTAAAAATTTAGAGGATGGAGGATTCCATGTTACTTCTTCCCTCTTCATCTTCCTTTTGTTTAATTAATGCAAACTCCCTGCAAAAGGTAATAAAATGTTTCCCTAGGTCTTCAAGACAAAATCATCCCAACTTGTATAGATAGAAGAGGTGTTCTTATGCTTCAAGACATATACATTAACTACCTCTGAGACAACCTTTTCAATTTTACCTTTAACAACCTCTACTGAAGAAGAAATTTTCTTGAAGATACACAAATTGAGTTCCCACCATATATTCTAGATTACAAGAGATGGGATAACCTACCAAATTGATGGAAACAAAGATGATTTAAACAAAAGTGGCCAACTCTGAAACATGTCCCAGATTGTGTTTGGAAAAGGAATATATAGATTTAATTTGCCCTTTATGAACATCCAACATTCTTGTGCAAAGTTGCATTGTATTAATAGATGAACCGCATTTTCCAATTCTTCATCACATAGTGGACATTTAAAGGGGTTAGATATCTTCAATTTTGTTAGACGATCACTAGTTAAAATCCTTCTTCTTAGCATCAACCATGTAAAACCCCCAGCTTTTGGCAAGATTTTGTTACCCCAACAAAAAGAGTAATCCTCTGTGCTACCAGTTGATTAGTTCATTGAATTAATGCTTTATAACCTTCCTTTACTGAGTAACACCCCGTTTTCAATGGAGCCCACAATATTCTATCTTGCTTCCCCGAAAAGAACACAACTCTACTATTTATTACTTGTTGAAAAGATGCCACTTGTTGTGCAGAAAGCAATGTCCCAGAATATGGTTTCCAAGTTACTTTCCCTGTTAGCCCTTCTATTGCTTGTACATAATCCAAAAAATTTCACCCCATTCAAGAGACAAGATATCTTTTACTGGTTGTAAATCCAAATTGTTTTGCAAGGGAGGCTTACCATTCTATGAATCTTGTCAAAACTTCACACTTTGACCATTATGAACTTCCCAAGTTATATATGTAGTAATGACAGACCTACATGAAACCAAGAAATTCCATAAATTAAAGTACATCCATAAATTAGCATATAAAGATAATTTTTCTAAGGATTTTATTTTACAAAATTAAAATTATATCTTAAACTATTTGGCATTGCCACTTTTTTTTTTTCCAATTTTTATTAACTTCAAAACATACATAAATACAAATAAAATTAAAATTAAAATAACTAAAATTATTATAATTATTAATTAAATTATCATTTTAATCATATTATTATTAATTATTATAATCTTAAAAACATTATAATTACCTGATTAGGGTTAGAATTAAGAATAAGGTAAAAATTATGGTTAGAACTATTAAAAATTAAAATAAATTTTAAAAAATCCTAATAAAAATCACTAAAATATGATTAATAGATATAATGCTCTAAAATTTTATTCATCTAATATCTTTATTCCAAGTCTTATTACCAATATTAATTTATAATTTTTTTTTGTAATGTCACTCTACAATTCTTTATTGTTAGGATTAGGGTTATGACCATAGTTATGGATAGTGTTATGACCATAGTTAGGGTTAGAGATAGGTCAAGGATCAGGATAATGGTTTAGAATTTATTGTTAGGGTTAGGATTAGGGTGTGAGTTAAGGTTAAGATTAGGTCATGCAAAAAACTAATTAACAACACTAAAACACTATAATTAACAAAACTTTCATATATTTTTATTCACATCAATAAAACTTACATTTATTTTTTATTTCAAATCTAAAAAACAATAATTATAATAATTACACCTGTTAGCTGATTGCGTTCACTAGGGCCTCTTTCCCCTTCCCTTTTCTGCTCACTTGTGCGTGAATTGCCAAAGGTTTTGAGAGTCAACTGAGCATCTCAGCCATTGTCAGGAATTTCGCTCACATCCAATCCCCAATTCTTGTTCACTCCGAAAGGCCCTTCTTTTTTCTAGTGGGTGCCTCGTATGATCGTGTTGGGTGAGCAACAACCACTTTGTCACAATACTTATGGGCTAACGAGTGGCACTTGTTTATATGGTATCATTGGAAGGTATAATCTATAAAAAAAATATATCATTAATTATTTCTATAGATTCTATGAAATCATAATATTAATTAAAATATTAAGTAGCCTTTTTTATAAAATCGGTTTTAATTATCTATTCTTATAAAATAATTTTAGAATATTTTTATTAAAAAATTTAAAATCATTTTTTAAGATGTAATAAAAAACTTTAATAGCTCTTTTTTTTAAAGTTTTATATTGTTTTTTAGTTCTTGTCATGGAATTATATCTTAGGGCCAATTTTTAATTGGTGATTAAATTCTTTATTTTAAGCCAATAGAAAACAAGGAAAATATCTTCAAGAAATTTTGCTTGGAAGTTTGTGATTCAAATTATTCAATTTATCATTATTTTAAACAAAATAGGAAAATAGACAATTTTTCTTCATCCTCATTGGATGAGATATTCTTTCAAGAGAGAAAAAACACAAAAGGGTAAATGTAGAAACCTGTGTCACACTTTATAAAGGAATTGGCCAACATGAAAAAAAGTTTTAACTTCGACCACATAAAAGTGGTTTTTATGTTTTGAATTTCAAAATGATGTAAACTAATAAAATGTAGAACTCTTGTTGAAGTTTATTCCTCTAATTTTTAGATCTTTTAAAAATTGTTTTGATATTTTTTTTATCAATTTAAGAGCAGATTTTGTAATGCTGAAAATTTCAAGAAAAAATTGACGTTCAATTAATGTCAAGAAATAAATAGAAAAAAACTTCATTTTCTCCTGATTTTTTTTCCCAAATAGGTGACTTCAATATCTAGAGCATGGAAAAAATGAAATTTTGATCTATTTTTTTTCTCGTATTAACGTTTTAAAGTCAAACTAGCTCGAATTTGATAGTTTTTCAATTGATGTCAACTTTTTTTTTTCATTTACAAAAAAACAAATTATAGGGGAGAGGGGCCCATAGTAGGGCGTGTCAACTTTGCAGGTCCAGTGGCTATCCATGTGGACCAAAAAAAATTAAAAATTAGACCGTCATGTCACCCTGCCACTTGTGCATTGACCCATATTATTTATTTTTTAAAAATGATGACCCCGCCACCTGTCACATACGTTTTACGCCGATGTGTCCAAAACAGGTCGATTTTGCCCTCCGCCTGAAAGTGGAGCCCACCTGCCTCCTTAATTGGCGATAACATCTATGTACACAGGATTAGATGGCCGCGTGTACATGATAACCTCGCCACCTTGAACCATCAGTTTAGAGAATTAAACGCTCGTCGCCTCCTTTGTTTCCTCCACTGACCAACATGCCTTACATGTCGTTTCACATTTACTCAGACTGTCGGGCATGTTAATCGAAGATCAAGGTTCAGTCAATGCTTCACATTCTCGCATATCCCGCTTACTCTCATTCCTTTTGTTTGCAAACATTCTCGACTGTTCAGTTGGCTTCGCTTTGAAACTTGTTTGGCTCTCCATGCTTCATTGTTCGGCTCTTCACGCTTCTTCCTTTGGCTTTGCACTCTCGATAGCTTCGTTTCTCTTTTAGGTGAGGTTTACAACCTCGCTCAACCCATACCACAGTCTTTAACTGGTTTTGTTTTCCTCTGCACTCGACCATGCACTCGTAAACTTATGATATTCATTGCACCTCTACATTGGGCATTTCATATTTGCATAGTTATGTTAGGTTTTCAAAGGCAGATATCTAAAAGCTAAATGCAGATTTTATCAAATAAACCAGAAATAAAACACACATAAAACTAACACAGAGAATTTAACGTGGTTCACCCAATGTGGGCTACATCCACCAAACCGCAACCATCCAATGATATTATTAACCAATGCAAAACCCTATTACAATATCGCGAATAATCACCTGTTTCTAATGATACTGTAACTCTATCCCAAACCCTTTATAAATTAGGGTTATACAAAATCGGGTTTTTTTCCCTTTTTTCGATAATTTCGCGAAAAAGCAGGACAAAAAATTTTCTCGGGGGCTACCGCCCTCAAACCCCTGCCCAGGGCCCGGCCCGGCCCCGGACCCTAGCAAGGATACATGAAGAGTGTACAGTATAGAATGATTAGTCGCCACATACCAACAAGTTATATGAAATATGAAATGGGTTTGACTAGTTTAAAATTATTTTTCATTACTATTAGACTTCTTCGATGAAATATGGAAAGGGTTTGACTGGTTTTCATCATTGCACAAACTTTAAATCTGCAAATTGGTTTTTACATTTGTTTTTTATTCCAAAATATGAAAAATGGATACAATATATTTGCTTATTACTAGGAAATATTCATAGGCCTTTAATTTCTACCATTTCGAGGGTTTATGCCATGCACTTGCATTCGTGTCTTCCTCTTTGGCATTTCATTTCAAGGGTTTTTGCCATGCACTTGCACTTGCTTAAAATATTCTCATGTTATTCCAAAATAAGAAAATGGTATGACTGGTTTTCGTTTCGAAGATATTCTGGCATGTTTATGTATTATTTTGTTCTTCCATGCACAATAGTTATGTCTGCGAAATGCTTTTTTCATTTAATTGTTACTACCAAACATGGAAAGGGTTTCACTAGTTCTAAATTACAGGGTTTTATCTTTGACAATGCACAAACTTTGGCTCTGCAATTCCCCTTCAATATTTTCTTGTTCTTCCCAAATATCAACATGGATTCACTTGTTTTCATTCTGAAGTTATTCTGCCATGCAATTATATTATTATGTTCTTATATATGTATTTTATCTTTCCATACATAAATATACATATTGTGCATGGAAGAAGACAATAATACATAGACATATTTACATACTTATATACTTCCATACATGTATATGGTATGACTGATTTTCATTTCGAAGATATTCTGTCATGCAATCGAATTATTTTGTTCTTCCATTCACAATAGTTCACTCTGCGAAATGCTATTTCGGGGTTTTCACTGGTTCACAATTTCAGAGTTTTTTGCCATGCTCTTGTAGTCCTTTCTTTGACAATGCACAAACTAACTTTGCAATTTGCCTTCAATATTTATTTGTTATTCCCAAATATGAAAATGGATTCACTTTATTTCATTTCAAAGATATTCTGCCATGCAATTATATTATTCTCTTCCTATATATGTATTTTTCTATATATATATATATTATGCATGGAAGGAACATAATAACACATAGACATATATTCTGCCATGCAATTATATTATTCTCTTCCTATATATATTTTTCTATATATATATTGTGCATGGAAGGAACATAATAATACATAGACATATTTCCATACATATACAAATATATATATATATACATATATACATATATATATTCGTATATGTATATATATGTAATTGTTTATGTGATTGTTACTATGAAATTTGTTTTATATATTTATGTTTGTCTCTCCACATTTCATTGTTCGGCTCTGCACTCAAGAAACCTCCATTTCTCTTTCAGTTGAGGTTTTCTACCTCACTACGCCTGTACCATTGTATTTCCTTTTGACAATGTTGTTCATGTCTCACTAAATAGATCCGCTCAAATTAATTTCAATTCAAATAATAAAATACAACAAACTGTCAACATGCACAATAAATCTAATTGCATTACAAACTGTTCCTTAAAACCAAGCAAAATAAAGACAATAAAAACAAACTATTCATGCACAATAAAGACAATTTCATTACAAACTGTCGACAATTGCCTGAATATGTTTGTTCATGTTGAACTAAAAATATCTGCTCCAAGCCATTTCAATTCAAATAATAAAATTGAAGAAACTGTCATCATGCATCTATTGAATAAAAGCAAGAGCATGGATGAGAACCCTGTAATTGTGAACCACTGAATTCATTTCCATGTTTAACTATTGCATGGCATAAAACCTTGTAATAACAAGATATAAAAAAGGTTGTTGTTTCAGGGAAGTCCTGATGTAGCGAAGCACATATAATGTTGTTGGAGAAAACTAATGCCTAAATGAGCTGAACCTAAAAAAAACATGAATTTAGAATGGGTTTCACCTCCAAGGTAAACATATGATTGTATTCATGTTTTTTGTTTAGGTTCCACTCATTCAATTTGGTATTTTTCCCTTCGCCCGAAAGTGGAGCCCACCCGCCTCCTTAATCGGCGAGAACATCTACTTACACATGATCGGACGACCGCATGTACATAACAACCTGGCCACCCTGAACCATCAGTTTAGAGCATTAAACACTCACTGCCTCCTTCATTTCCTCCACTGACCAACATGCCTTACACGTCGCTTCAAATTTACTCACACTGTCAGACACATTAATCAAAGATCAAGGTTCATTCAATGCTTCACATTCTCACATATCCCGCTTACTCTCATTCCTTTTATTTGCAAACATTCTTGACTGTTTAGTTGGCTTCACTCCGAAACTTGTTCAGCTCTCCACGCTTCATTGTTCGGCTCTTCACGCTTCTTCTTTCGGATCTGCACTCTCGAAAGCTCCCTTTCTCTTTTAGGTGAGCTTTTTTTACCTCACTATGCCTCTACCACTACCTATATATATTAAAATTAACATACATACATACATAATGTGTATGTATGTATGTATGTGTATGTATTCATATATATATATGTATATGTATGTATGTGTATGTTTTCATATATATATATATATGCATATGTATTTATGTGTATATATATATAATGTGTCTTTGTATGTATCTATGTATTCATGTATGTATATGTATTCATATACATATTTATATATATGTATGTATATATAGATATACATTGTTGCATATATATACATTCATACATTCATACATACATATATATAAATGCCATTCTCTTGTATGATATCCATATGTTTTCCACGAATCTATAAATATATGGGGTTTCACAATGATGCTCTTCACAATAAACTGTAACTCGGTATCTGGGGTTTCAACTTACACTATTTATGAATGTCAAGACATTTTAGTTCAATTTCATGGTTTTATTTTATTGTTCTATATGCCAGGGAATATATATCAGTTCAAGTTGGATGTCAATGCATTTCACTTCCATACATTGTGATTGTTACACCATATCATGTTGGTATATATGTATAACTAATGTACAAATGTTCAATTTGATTGTTCAATTGCTTTCTTCATTTCGATGGTTCTATTTGATTGTTCAATTGCATTGCTCAATTTGATTATTTAATTTGATTGATCATTTGGATTCTTGAATTGCATTGTTCAATTGGATTGTTCTATTTGATTGTTCAATTGCTTTGTTCAATTTGATTGATAAATTCATAGTTCATTTGCATTGTTATAAGTTATTGTTCTATTGCATTATTCTTTTGGATTGATCAATTGGAATGTTCAATTTCATTTTTATATTGCATTGTTCTTTTGGATTGTTCTATTCGATTAGTCAATTGGAATGTTCAATTGCATTGTTCAATTGGAATGTTCAATTTCATTGTTCACTTGCAATGTTTAATTCGATTGTTTATTTATATTGTTCAATTTGAATGTGATATATGTCATGTGTATTCATGAACACTGATTTGTTTCATTGTTTTAGACATGTTGGTATATTCTCTGACACTTGTTGTAAATTTTTGTCTTGTTCAATGTTCTTCAATGGGGTACAATTTCAATTCATTATTGGCTTCGTCATGGTGAATTACATGTCAAAGGTAAACATAAAAGGATAATATACATTCTTATTGTAAGTTAAACAACTTCCTTAGTACACTTTTATTATTAATGACTACTTTCATATATGTTTGCAGGATTCAGTTGGAGAAATTCACCATACCATTGGCCATCTCCAATTCATAAAGGTGAGGTTTTTAACCTCACTAAAGCTGCACCATTATCTCCTGTCATTCCCTTTTCTTTCTTATTTTCACTTATTTGTTTTGTTATGTGTGTGTTGTGTTACTTAAGGTGAATGCTATTATTTATTTTGTTGTTGATTTTGAACAAAATATTTAAAGTGTTTATTTGATTGTCCATAGATCGAAGGTTCTCTTATGTTCTAAGTGCAACGATAATGTTCTCCATGATGTTTATAGTGTGTATGGTGTTTATGAACACTTCCAATACTTGTGTTCATAAACACACTCAATTTGTCAAGGAAATATATGGTTCTCTTCATGCATCACTGCGACTTTAATGGGTTTAATCTTTTCATTTAATTTCTATCTATACATACACTATAGCTTTCAATCTATATATCAGTGTACGTATGTATATATGTATATATCTGTGTATATATATGTACATGGCATATATGTATGTATATATATATACATATATATCTATATGTATGTATATATATATACATATATATCTATATGTATGTATATATATATACATATATATCTATATATATGTATATATTTGTAGACACACTTTGATATATGTAGATAAATATATATACGTCTAGATACACATTGATATATATGTGGATACATATATATATACATGTACATACATATTTATATATATGTACATACATATTGTCATAAACATACATGTGCATTCGTATGCACATAGGTATATATGTACATACGTATTGACATAGACATACATATAAATATGTATGCACATAGATATATATGTAGTAATGTATGCACATATAAGCCCTACATATATCCTCGAAATGATAACCAGTCAAACCATTTTCATATTCAAGGATAACAAACAAATATTGTAAGCAAATTGCAGATTTAAAGTTTGTGCAATGATGAACATAATAATAGGGGATAGATATAATCATCAAATAGGTCACATCCATCTCTACCATTCACAAAACAAGAGTGAATTGTAATGTACTAAAACAAATAAACTTTAGATAAGACATACATACATGTTATATTTTGTAGAGGTATAGCCTAAAAGTAATTTTCAATTGAGCTACTGATATACAAAAGGATATATTATACAAACCAATTTCATATTTGGGGATAACAAACAAATGTTATAAGAAAATTGCAGATTTAAAGTTTGTGCAATGATGAACATAATAATAGGGGATAGATAGAATCATATAGGTCAAATAGGTCGCATCCATCTCTACCATTCACAAATCAAGATATTATAAGATTATCAACATTGAAATTTTTCTTTAGAAATGTAGAATAGATATTATAAACATACTAATTGTTGTAAACAAAATTGAAATAGTCTATCTGCATACAATATATTTGCAAAAATGTAGAATAGATATTATAAACATAGCAATTGTGGTAAAAAAAATTGAAACATAATATCTGCATACAATGTATTTTTTGAAATGTAGATTATAAGACAACCATAAAAAAGTTATTGACATAGTCGTCAATGGGCCCAACACTAGAGCACCTTAATATGCAATTGTAAAACAATTTTCACCCACAAAGTCAACCAAGGTACTGGTATGACATTAAAAAACATATTTAGTTCAAAATAATAAACAGATGCAACATAATGATGAATGGCATCCCCAACTACAACTCAACAAAAAAAGCTAAGATTTAATGGCATCCCAAACTCAGTCGAATGCTCCAAGGAATGAATCTGGAGATGTGTTCTCATCTCCTACTGCTGCATTTAGACTTTCCATAAATCAATTTGCATTTATATTTGTTAGTTTCATGCAACTTACATTTGAAGGCACTAGTGGTGAAGAAGTATGACCAACTAGAAATTGAGTGCAGCTAACTTCAGATGAGTTGGGACTGAAACACACATTGCCTGCAAAAAACATAGGGATGTTATTATTGGTTATATCTCGAAAGTAACTGTGGTTATCAAATAAGGGAGTTGCAGGATTGCTTAAGTGTCTATCTCACATCAATGCTCTATGGGCAGCCTCAATCTCCCTTTCCTTATCTCTTGTTCTTTTTGTATCCTCTCTTGCTCCTTCTTCTATTTTTTTCCTTTCTTTGCAACTGTTTGTGGTTCTCTCTTTCCTTGCGCTCAATTTCTTTTTCAATTTTATTTTTTTCCTTCTACTCCAAGGCCATTATCCTTGCTGCCTTTTTGTCCTCAGTTTGCTACCTCTTTCTGATTTTTAATTCTTGCAGCTCTTCTTTTCTTTGTTCCCGCTCCATTATGAGAGTCATGTAACTGTCAGCAGTCAACAACTGAGACTACCAGCTCAGCCGAAGAGCAACACCAACTGACTTTCTCGTTCTTCCATTCTCTCTGTGACTTGGCAGCTTAAGGAAGTTATTAATCCGAGAACCACTTTCTGTTTGAATTGTTTCATTCACTTGGGAGGAAGTAGACTCCACCTGGTCCAGTGTACCTTGACTTTCGTTGCTTACATCTACATAAAAGTGAACTGTTTCTTCCAGAGGTGTGGGTGTTTGAGAAGGGAATGTGAAATCCCCCATGTCTTCTTGTGCGGGATGGTTGCCCATGTCCTCAAGTTGTTGTTGTGCACCTTCATGCACTTGACTATCCATTGGATTCTGCAATGTTTGTGAAAGTTTATCTGTTGAAACATCAAGTCCTGAAAGACTAAGGATGTTCTACACTGTAGAAGCATCGTCGGTGTCAGCAATGACATACATCTCGCTAGGATGCATGTCGCCCATGAGTGCATCAAAATTGAGGGGCCATATCCCCATCCCTTTAAAGCCAACTTTTATGTTGGTTGGAGTCAAATCTCTTTTGAGTGCCTTACTACCTAACTCTGCCAATTCTGCCCTTCTGATATCAATATTCGAGAATCTAGTGAGAAAATATGCTCGTTATGATTTGAAATATTGCTTGAATGATGCAAACACGCTAACATCCAAAGGTTGTAGTGTGTGAGAAGTATGAGCAGGCAGTGTAAGGAGGTCAATGCTTGATGCCCTTGCCCTTTGGATAGTTGACAATGCAACATGACTTCCATGGCCGTCAAAAATCAACAGGTGCCTATTAGTCGGTGAGACATCCTTGGGAACTGACACACAAAAATGTTCCAGCCATTCATGGAAAATCTCCTTCTTCATCCAAGCATGTGCTTGGGTTGCCATAGTTGCATGTGGTTCACAATATAATTTTGTATCTCTGTATTGCCCTTGAAGAGATAGAAACCAGGTATGGTTTGGCCAGATGCATTAACACAACATAAAATTGTTATCCATTCTCTACTTTTTGGAATGATGTAGGAGACATTCCTACTGCCTTGTCGTGCCAAGACCCTCATAGTTCCATTTCTGCCAGCTTGAATGCCCATTTCATCACAGTTCCAAATTTTGTTAGGACCGTATGGGGTGGGTTCATATGTTGTTGTCAGTGTTCTATAAAATTCAGCTACTATATCGGGTCTAAGGTTTAGTGCCCTGTCTTTGTCAAGACCTTCAACTGCGCGCAAGGTCAATTATGGATGGTGCCTCTTGAATCCAGTCCACCATGATTTTCTGGGAAGCCCCTCTGTGAAAGGGTCGGGTCTTGTCTGGCATATCTAAGCAACCTCTTGCTTGAGATTCATAATCTCAAGCCCGTGGCCAATATTTGCCATATCTGTGCACCACTTCACAATTAGACCCTCCTCCTCTTCTATTAGGATTATGGGTGGACCCTTCTTTGAAGTAGTGCTTAGGCCGCCTAACCAATTGGTAAGTGTTGTAGCTGGGATTTTCCACTTCTTTGCAACACCTCTCATCGACATCCCATTTGTTTCAACATCCTCTAGTGCCATCTCCATGTCCTCTGATGACCATTCCCTTTCCTTTGATGCTCTTGGCCGCTAGATTGGTGGTGCAAAAACCTCGTGGATAACCTCAATAGGTTTTGGATTACTATTTACTTGTGCAACCTTAGTGACTGTTACACTGTCTTTCCTTGTACGAGACGTCTTTGCTGTCTTCATTTTAGTTTTCGACCTCAGTTTACCTTGAGATTGCACCTGCAGATGTTAAAAAATATGTTTGGAGAAATTAAATATAACAAAAAATTGAACACTGTTGAAGTCATAGTGATGCATGAACAGTTTGAATGTTTTTAATATGCATCTTGACATTTTGAATTTGAATGGTCTGGTTTTTATGAACAGTTTGAAATGCAATTGTCTTTATTGTGCATGATTAGTTTTTTTTATTGTCTTTATTTTGCTTGGTTTTTAGGAACAGTTTGTAATGCAATTGGATTTATTATGCATGTTGAAAGTTTGTTGTATTTTATTATTTGAATTGAAATTACTTAGAGAAGATTTTTTTAGTGAGACATGAACAAACATTGTCAAAAGGAAATACAATGGTACAGGCGTAGTGAGGTAGAAAACCTCAATTGAAAGAGAAATGGAGCTTTCTTGAGTGTAGAGACGAACAATGAAATGTGGAGAGCCGAACGTAAATATATAAAACAAATTTCGTAGTATCAATCACATAAACAATTACATATATATATGTATGTATATATATATATGTATATATATATGTGTATATATACATACATATATATATGTATATATATGTATATGTATATATATGCATATATTTGTATATATATACATATATTTGTATATATATACATATATTTGTATATGTATGGAAATATGTCTATGTATTATTTTGTTCCTTCCATGCACAATATATATATATATAGAAAAATACATATATAGGAAGAGAATAATATAATTGCATGGCAAAATATCTTCAAAATGAAATAAAGTGAATCCATTTGCATATTTGGGAATAACAAACAAATATTAAAGGCAAATTGCATAGTTAGTTTGTGCATTGTCAAAGAGAGGACTACAAGTGCATGGCAGAAAACTTTGAAATTGTGAACCAGTGAAAACCCTGAAATAGCATTTTGTAGAGTGAACTATTGTGAATGGAAGAACAAAATAATACGATTGCATGGCAGAATATCTTCAAAATGAAAACCAGTCATACCATATACATGTATGGGAATATATAAGTAATATGTCTATGTATTAGTGTCTTCTTCCATGCACAATATGCATATATATGTATGGAAAGACAAATACATATATAAGAACAAAATAATATAATTGCATGGCAGAATAACTTCGAAATGAAAACAAGTGAATCCATGTTAATATTTGGGAATAACAAGAAAATATTGAAGGGGAATTGCAGATTCAAAGTTTGTGCATTGTCAAAGATAAAACCCTGTAATTTAGAACCAGTGAAACCCTTTCCATGTTTGGTAGTAACAATGAAATGAAAAAAGCATTTCGTAGACATAACTATTGTGCATGGAAGAACAAAATAATACATAAACATGCCAGAATAGCTTCGAAATGAAAACCAGTCATACCATTTTCGTATTTCAAAATAAAATGAGAATATTTTAAGCAAATCGCAAAGATGAAGTTTGTGCAATGAGGAAGACACAAATGGAAGTGAATGGAAGAAACCCTCGAAATGATAAACATTAAAGCCCTATGAATATTTCCTAGTAACAAGCAAATATATTGTATCCATTTCCATATTTTGTAATAACAAACAAATGTAAAAAGAAAATTGCAGAGTTAATGTATGTCCAATGACTAACAAAAGAATACAAGTGCATGGATGAAAACCAGTCAAACCCTTTCCATATTTCATCCAACAAGTCTAATAGCAATGAAAAACTATTTAAACCAGTCAAACCCATTTCATATTTCGTATAAGGAAGCAAATATGAAAAGCACAATGCAGAGTAAACGTCGTGAAATGAATAACACAATATTATGAAAAAGACAATATATTGAAATGCACAATGTAGGGTAAAACATTGTGCATGGACGAGCATAGAGGAAAGGAAAACCAATGAAACCCTAAACTTGAATTGAAATGACTTGAAATTCATAGAAAGTGTAATTTGAAACCCCAGATATTGAGTTACAGGTCAATGTGAAAAAAATTGACATCCCATTAAACATATTTGCATTCACAGGCAGCCAAAATTTGTAGCAGTAGAATACTTGTAGCTTGTCGCCATGTTGTTGTTGTTGCCTCTAGACTTTCTTCATATTTCTGTAGCAAATTGTATAACTGATAATGAAAGTGGGATGTGATAAATGGAAATTGCAAGAGATTGAGTAATGCATTTTTTAATTTGAAAATGTCCTTATATGTTCAATGCTGGTTTGATGTGGAGTCTTTAATTCCCGTCCTTTTAATTTCAAATTTGAATTCTTCATCGGATGCCTTCAATTGTTGAGATTGTATGTATTAATGGTGTTCATTGCTTGTTTCCTTGACATGATAATTTGGTGGCTTTAACACGATTATTTTGGTGGTTGCAGGTGGGAAAAATTGGAGGAGGAACCAGTAGTAGAGAGGTTCGATTTGACAGATGGGACTCATATGAATGATTACTACTTGTCTGAGTGTTGTGTTGGTGGGAAAGTGGAATGGGGGTTCAATTGGATTGGATTTGGTGATGGGACATTCTTGGCTCGTAGTTCTATTCTTAGCATGCCAAGTGCCCAAAAGGTGGCTGTGATGTAATGCAAGTTGTGGCATTGAAGGGGAGGTTGGGTTATACTAATTTTATACTGTGGCCTTCTATTTTCAAGTGACGGGCTAGTAACAAGCAGCATGGCTTGTATTTTTTTCATGTCAGATGTGCTTTGAATATTCTTTGACATGTAAGACTGCGAATATCTATTTGTGTATAGGACAAATAATCTCCGATTATAATACAATTTTGACGGTACAATGATACGTGTACCTTTGTTGACTTTGTGGGTGAAAAGTGTTTTACAATTGCATATTAAGGTGGTCTAGTGTGGGGCCCATGTGGGACTACTTTCGTCCCCAGTATAGGCTCCCGCCCTACTATGGGCCCCTCTCCCCTACCCTTTTGAAGAGGATTCTCCCCTCTAGGGAATCATATATTTTTCAATTTGTTTTATGATGTTTTATTATTTTTTATTTAATTTCAAATCAACCTCTCTTTGAACTTGAACAACCTACTTGCATTATTTTAAAATATTTATATACTAAAACTAATCAAAATATAATATATATATATTTGGATTCAACACCGTGAGCTCTACAAAAGGTTTTTTTTTTAAAAAAAAATTTGATTGAAGAAATATTTACCAGAAGTTGGAAATTTCAAAAAAATTGAAAAAATGGTGACTTGGCTGCCTAATGGGATGCCACTTGGACAGTTTCAATCGAAAATGTGTTTTTATTTTTTTGGCTTTTTTAGTTTTTTTAAATTATTAAATTACAAAAACATTGGAGTATAAAAACACTGATTTCGACAGGGGTAGAGTCATATTCTCAGATACACTGATTTGAAATGAATTTGGACTAAAAATCTATTTTTTTACCTTTTTTTGGTTTTTTTAATTATTAAATTATAAAAATTTAGAGGAAAAAACACTAATTTTGACAAGGGCAGAGTTGTATTCTTAGGTACCATGATCTGGAATGTGTAATTGATTAAATCAGTGATTTTTTGAATACAAGTAGATCTTCAAAAATAGAGGTTAAAGTATTTGTATGTTTTATTTTTGTATGCATGTGAATTCAAATTTGAGCAATTTGTGATGGGGAATAAAAAACTAGAAAAAGGTTGTATGATTGAAGAAGAGATACTACAAATATGGATGAAGGAACATCTACTCAAGAATAACTCATGGAAATCTAAATGACCAAGGAGTACATGTACCAAAATAAATTGAATGTGGTGATAGAAATATTTTCCTTGGTATGGAAAATCTAATGAAGATGGATGAGGATTCTCTTTTCAATAGTATTTCATCTAAAGATATGTTATCTGAAAGCATAATACAATTACACTCTAAAAGAATATGGGATGAATTTTTTGAAAAAAAGTCTACAGTTGGATGAGCACAATTATTTGCAAAGTTATTTAGGAGGAAAGAAATGACCCCTGTTTTGGAGTTGTTAGGGATTGATAATAAGAAAAAGTCATCAAGTTAATTAAAGTAAACAATAGTTGAAAACCTACAAGAAGCATTGAATTCTATTGAAATCAAGAGTCGAGATGTTGATTTAAGTGTTGCACGTAGAGAATTGATGACTATAATTTCTAGTAAGAAATTATTACATAGAAGACAAGTTGAAGAAATTTCCCAATTACTCAATGTTTCTAGGAGAACTGTTCAAAGATATATTGTAAAGAGAAATAGATTGGATGGAAATATTGAGAATAATTGGGTAAATATTTATAGGATTCCCCAAAAAGATAGAATCTTAGAAGATGTAAAGGAACAGGTGATTGAATATTGGATCAACCACTCTGGTGTTTCTTCCAATAGAAGGGACACTATACAAATAAAAGGTGAAGATTGTACCAAAATTCACATCCAATTTTTTTTATAGATACAACACAAAGTGAGATTTTTGAAGTATTTGTTACAAATTTTCACTACAACTCAATTGGTAGAGCTGATTAATTTGTTATGTCTTAAAGTGGAAGTTCAGTTATTTTCTGCTTATGCATTAAGTGTTGTTTGCACTACATTTATCAAGCGTCAGTCATGCATTGTTTAAGATAACTGAGTTTCAGGAGTCATTGTTTAGTGCTCTACAATTCAAATGGAGTGCAAAACTGAATTTACAAATGATTAAGCATAACAAGTGCTTTCATTTATTTCATGATGCTATCCACATTACAATATTTTATTTGATTGCAAGAATACAAATGATGGTACATTTTTGCATTTTGATGCATTTCTTTCCAGAATGAAAAGCAGTAAGATAATATTTTAAAAGATCCACACAAGCCATGGAGGTAATTGTTACAATGCATCATAAGGAGCATTCTACACTATGGAAGATGCAAGAAAAGAAAACACGTAAGCATGGACATAATCATCATTACCTGTTGCTATTGGCCAATGCAAAAGTGGTGCACCATCCTTTGTCCTCGAGCTCTAATCGACCTGTAGGAGAAGAAGAGAGTTGTTAGAGCTCTGATTATGAACATCCCTACATGAACCACCAACAATAATGTAAAATGCTGCTAACAATGCATTAAAAAAATTCAGAGAAGTAGGAGGTGGACAATTAACTTAACGGATTCAATTCAGCTGAAATCCATCATTTTCATTTTGGAAAGTTTTAAATATTGCTGTCATATTAATTGCTTTTTGCTGTCTTGGGTTTTGTTCATGATTATTTATGTTGTTTCATAATATTCTATTCTGGAGCAGCAAGTGTTTCGTGTCATAATGGTGATAGTGAACAGGCATACATAATGCCTTATCAATGGAGCACCAATAAATAATGGAAGCATATGAAGGAGCTTCAGTTTCTCATGTACCCTATTTTTATGAAGTATTTGAGCTGAAGATGCACTCGTTTTTGAAGTATTCTAAACATGAAATGAGTAATGAAGAGTAATCTATAGGAGTTGCAGATAAATGAAAGAAGTGTTGTTTCTTTACCCCAATGGAAGAACAATGAAAAGTAGGTATATAGCAAGGTTTTGCTACAGATTTAAGAGGATTCTGGGTGTGTTCAAACTAGTTTGTATACATAAAGACAACAAATATGGATAACAAAGATAGGTGATCAAAGCAAATCCAGAAGTGCAGATTGATAGTGAACTCAAATGAATAAACTTAGAGGATCATGAGGAGTTTGCATTATTTCCATCTTATGCCAACTAATAATGCTTTGCTACAGGAGAAGCAAGGAATTTTCTATATGTGTCGTGCAACAGGAAGCACAAGTGACAGATTATTTTTCTTGTTTAGTTCAATGGAGGAATAGGGAATAAGGTTATGAATCTGCAAGCAAAGGAATGAAAAGATGTTTGAGATCATCTACAATCTTAGAGTTAACAAAGTACAGTAACTGGTGTAACTTTGAGTGCTTTTGCCTTTTAAAATAAGAACACCCATGTAAGGTTTTTGACAACAAATACAAAGGTGAATAGTTTTCTTTCAAAGATACTGGGTACCCATGTTGGGTTATCAACTCAAAATTCTCAATACAATCAAGAGGTGGTGTTCATTTTTTAAAAATAGTCATAATTTACAAGTGCAATGCTGATATAGGATAACAAAGAGTTTTTCTTGCATTTTCACAAATACCCACATGGGGGTTTTAATTTAAAATATAGATTTGTTCTTGTTACAGCTGACCCACATTGAGTTTTGATTAGAAAATATAGAAATGAGTGGTTTATTTCGAGTTACAAGATACCCACATGGGGTTTTGATTTCAATTCTAGATTCTCACTATTTTCAGCTTACCCATGTAAGGGTTTTTACAAAAAATGCTAAATACTTACAATGCCATCATGGGTCGAGCCCAGCAATGGAGATACAAAGGAGTTTTACAAAAAAATGGAACAAGAAGTCTTCTCTAAGAGAATTCTTTCTATACTTTGACATAAAATCCAGATTTCAATCAACAAAAAACTCATTTTGTGCATGAGTGGCCACGGCCAAGAGAAGGAATTTCGGTCACAAATTTCACTAGAAGATAGAGAAACCATTTTAAGTTTGTTGACTGAATCTCAAAATTAGAAAAACAAGAGTATGTGAAGTGCATTTTTCTTAATAGATATCCATTATCAAGTGTATACATGACAACCTGCAATGGGTCTGCAATTTTCTTGTAAAAAACAACAATCCCTCTCTTCATAGAAGCTTTTACAAGCTTTTGTTTGACAAGGAAAAATAATGGAGAAGTGATATCTTACCATTCGTGGTTGTAGAGGAGGAAAAAACATGGAAACCAAGCTCATAGAGCTTCCAGATCATAGCTCGAGCTCACTCATGGGGACCAACAAGAATGGAGATCAAGCACAAAAGAAACATGAAGAGAAATCAAAGAAAATACTCATACTTGTCGTGGCCTTAGAGGCCATTTTTTCCTTTCAATTGAAGTGGAAAAGCCATAATGACATCAAGAATCGACTTACCCATGAGTTGCAGAGTGGGAGTCGACCAAGCTGAAGATAAAAACTGAAGTCTCCAAGCACTCCAAGCTGAAAACCCTAGTCTATGGTGACTCTCTTTCTCACCAGAGCTTAATCTTCAAAGTGACCAAGTGTGAAATGAAATGATTTTAGGGTTTGGTTTTAGTTTTGTCTATCCTCTCATGCCCTAATTCGAAAATGGGCTTTTCACCTTTGATTAAAATCAATGCCTTAGTTTTTATCAATTGATTTTCCATACATGGCGTAGGTCGAATTTTTGAAGTCTTCACCTATTTCCATATGCTTAAGTCTTTAGGCTATCTTTGATAAAGTGTTTAATGATTTTAAGACTTTAGGTATTTACATGGGTCAAGCTTATGCCTTAATAAAAAATGGAGAGTCCCAAATGCCTTAGGTTTTTTAATTGATTTTGAGAGAAATCAATTAAAATATGAATGTGAATAATGCGTATGCCTTAGGTAAAACAATTATGTCAGGTTTTGATTTTTTAACTAATTTTGTAGAAATCAGATAAGTCATGGAGTGATGAACATTGATGCCTTATTTTATTTTTTTAATTGATTTTGAAGAAATCAATTAATAAAACATTGATGGAGGTTGCTTATGTTTTTATGATTTTTTCTAAGAAAAATCAAATTTGTAATGGAGTGATAAGGTATTATTTTTGTAAAGATTTTTAATCTTTAATTGCAAAAAGAAATCAAGTCGAAAAACTGCATGTTTGTAAAGCATAAGTTAAAGCAATGTCCTATAAATTATTTTTTCTTTCTTGCCATTTTTAGCAGTTTGTAAGGAAAAAGAGAGTTGACTTTTCCTTAGTCAGATTTGAGCTGCATGGAGAGGAGATAGGGTGTTTTTTTCGCTTTTAAAGCAAAGTAGACCTATTTTAAGGTGCTTTTCAACATGCACATGCAAAAAGTGAGAGTTTTCCACTTTAGTTACTCATTTTGAGGTAGTTTTAGATGCTTTTCCTTGAGCTTTCTTCTTGAGCCCGGATTAGGGTTTTGAGATATATCTTGAAGAAAAACTTAGAGTTTTTCTTAGTTCAGATTATTGTTTCTTCCTCTCATACTAAAACAAAGAGTTTTGTAAGCAAAAATTTATACTCAGACTTCGATACTCCTTCAGTTAATAAAAAGCAAAATTCCTATTTCCCAATTTTTATGTCTTTTGCAATTTTAATTTGATGTTATATTGTGATTTCTGTTTACAAAATGATTTTTATGTCCTCAAATTACAATTTTGATGCAAAAAGTTTGTAAAATACAGGTTGCATGTTGTATTTAAAACTTGAATCTTCATGCAAATCAATGATGTGTTAAGTGTTCATGAGAGATTGTGAAGTACTGTTGTTTTCTGAGAGCTATTTGTGGGAAAAAACCAGAGTCATCATTAAGTCCTGAAAATCACTTTAAGTCATAGTTTCATTTCAATCATCTTTCTAACTCTTTACCTTAGAAAATCATTTAGGGTAGAATATATCATTCAAAGAACCAGCTCACTCTGGAGATTCCTTCTTCGATCAGATCATCCACATCTGAAGAAGGTTTTCATGTGTCAACAAATAGTTAATTTTGCAAATTTAACATAGGGTGCATATCTGATTGATAATAGTATTCAAGCAAGAATTTTCAGATGTGAAGGTTTATCAAAGGATGTTTGAGAGACTACAACCAAGTTTTGTACGTATAAATAAGGTATGTGATACTTTTTATTGTCGAAATCATGTTGAATTTCATGTAGACCTACAGTTATATAAAAGGATATGGCAATAATTAATTCAAATATAGTCATCCCTAGAAGTACAACACAATTTGTGAAGTCTCTTAGATATGCAAAAAATTAGAAGATTCAGATGAATTCAAAGTGTAGTGTATAAAAAATATATGTAATGATTGTGGAAATTTGAAGAACTTTTTATAGGTTGACAATATTGATCATTAAATGCAAGTTATGTGGAAGAGATTTGAATATGAGAAATACTCAACAAAGTCAGGAGTTGAGACAAAAAAAATTATTCTCAAAGAGAGTGAATTATCTTACGTTGAGTTTATGAATAAATTGTGCAATATCATATATCCACATATTCAACATTATCATGATGCTAGATCGCAAGCTAAGCAATTCCACGACTCAAAGAATTGCTTTCCACCAGGTTGTATTCTTTCTATTGTCGATTTCTCTAAGAACTATACATTTAGTCCTCAAACTGAGATTCAAAGTCAACATTATCATTCAGATCAAGTTGCAATATTTGTACAAGTTTGTTATAGGCATGTCGAAGAACATGTGGATGGTGTACAAAGTAGCAAAGATGAACGAATTATCATCAAATAGGTTCACTTTTATATCAATGATGATACAAGTCATGATAGAAGCTATGTAGCCCATTATTTTGCAATGTTTTTTGACTTGAGATGATGTCAAATAGATGCTTCACAACACTGGATATGGTCTGATGGATGTGTTGGTAAGTGTTGATTTAGTTTTTTTTTAAAATTATATATTATTTTTTTACTTAACTTGAAGACTTGAATTGTTCAGTTACTTATATGTTGTACACATAGTTTATTTTTATTATTCTAGTTTTAAATGAAATTGTTTGTAACTTCACAAGAAAATTTAAGTTTGCAAAAGATTTTAATTGGTTAATCCAACAACATATTAGATGTGTCATTAAATTTTTGTGGAATTTCTATGAGAGTGGACATGGAAAAAGAGAGCATGATGGAATTGGAGCATGTGTAAAGTGTGCACTTCACCAACATGAACTTGTAGGTAACACCATATGGACTAGAAATTTAAATTCTTAAACTTGTTAGGAAAAAGGTGTCTCAATATATTGCATGTGTTGAGAAGTGGAAGCTTACCATAATGCAATAGTGGTTTTGATATATCCAATGTTGCATCTTCAATATTGAGTGTTGGATTTTTTAGAAAAAATCTAATTATACTTTTTGATGCAGGAGCATCTAGGGGTACTAACAATCTTGCATCACCAAAATATTCTTATTTTATTTTGTTCATTTTCAATAAGGGCTTAGATGTTAGGAGAATAAAATTATAATTTGCAACAATGTAAATTCCCTTGGTGTGAAAATGTAAATGTAAATTTGATGGGAAATAGGTCCTGGTAAAGCGGTAAAAGCATCTAGTGGGGGAATATTCCATTTGGGCGTCCACTTTAAGATGAGGACAAATAGTTTTGTGTTTTAGTGGTTTTGGCATGGTTTGCATGTACATGTGTCATAAAATTTCATAAAGTGGCCTGCAAAGAATATTGCATGTTTCTTGCATGCCTTTGCATGTAAAGTGTAACCAACAAGCTGTAAGGAATCTGTAAGAGGTTGTAAGATGTCATAAACAACCAAATCTAATTGGATAAAGTTTAGGGGCCCATGGGAAGGATGACATGCATTGGACTTTATTTCTATTTGCATATTTTTCAACTCCCAAATTTTGGCATGGATTTTTCAAGATGGTTCTAGAAGGTTTTTTTGTGAAACCATGAATGGTTTTCTCCATGTACATTCTCTATTTATTGATGCCTTTTCATATGGAGAGGGGGCCTTTGGAGAAGTTAAGTTTACATACCTAGATGCTGCCGAAATGTTGCCAGATTGTTGAAGATATATTTTTTGTAGGTGTTACATAATTGAAAGGGAGAGTCTCCCTTTTCATCAGTGGTATTAGAGCAGGAGTTCCTAAGTGTGCATGCAGAAGCGCCGATGTGAGGCAGTTTGTACCAGAACCTGAGGGTGAAGAGTGTGTGGATTTTATTTATAGATGGATGTGCAACCTATAAGAATACATTTTTTGAATATTTTGAGGAACTGAGGTTCCCATGGTTGTAAATAGATCACCGAAAGAGGCAGTTTACAATAATATTGGTGAATATTGAAAGAGGGTTTTGTAAACAAATCGTCGAAGGAGGCAGTTTACATAGGTAAAAACTTGAAATTTGAAGATTTGTGTTGAGACTTTGTGAGGCCTTGAAAATGGAAAAGAGAAAGAAGAAAATAACTTTTGTCATTGGATGGATTTTGAGGATTCCTGGACTTGAGAAAATTAGAGAGAGAGAGCAAGAAGAAATAAGAGTTGAGATGATAGAATTGCAACAATAAGTGGACGAATTAAGAAAATAGATTGAAAATATAAAACAAGAAAAGAGAAGAGTTGAAGGTAACTTTGATTATCCAAGTCTAATGATATTTTGATTACAGGAAAGAAAGAAGATGCAGTAGGGTGTCAAACAAGTGGCACAAAGGAAGAAGAAGAGGATGAATGCAAAGAAATCAATGAACCTGAATCTAAGGGATGACTATTGGAAGACATGAAGGATGAAATTACAAAAGTTACAAAAACATCAAAAGAGTTGAGTGCAATGGAAAACATTGAAGAAGAGGACACCAAAGTTGAATCAATAAAAGAGGAGGTAAAACTTGCATTTTGTGAGTTAATTGGTGATTCTGATTTGCTTATGAATTATGTGAATAGAATGGGTAGATATGAGGAGGCTGAAATTTTTGTTACAGTAGCAAGTAAAAGAAGAATACCATATTTTTAAAAGGTTAGAACCAAATCTTATTTGTGTTTAAGTGATATGACGAGTGACAACAAAGAAAGAATCACAACAGTGAAAGTTGCAGTTGAAGGCAATGAGGTAAAATTAGATTTTAATGTATGTTTTGATGAGGATAAGAATATAGAAATGGATAAATTTGTTGCATAAATTAATCAATTTGAGAAGGTTGAAATTGAGGAACAAGAGGTAAAGGTAAAAGAGGAGTTTTTTTAGTGATTCTTTGTTTGAAAGTATTGAAGATGAAGATTCCTTGGTTATAGAGCCTGATTATTTGTTAGAGAATATGGATGATGAATCTCAGGATTATTGTTCTAATGTTGTTTTGAATGTGGAAGATCAATTTACAACAATAATATGTATTTCTAAAGGCATAAAAATAGTGACATATTATGTTCAAGATAAGGTTGAAGTTGCAGTAGTGAATGGAACCAAGGTAAATTTCAAATTTTCTAAATATTATTCTAAAGAAGGATGTGAGTGTGATGAGGTTGTAGTAAAAGAGAATAGTAAATCATATTATATTAAATTTGATAATGATGATTTTAAAGTTATGGATGGGTTGGCTTAGGAATATTTTGTTAGAGATGATTGGTATGCAAAGAAGGATTTGTATGGTGTTGCAGAGTTACGTGTAGGTGAAAATTGGTGGAGGTGGGTGGACTATGGTGGGTTGAATCCCACAATATTGGAGGAGAATGTGAGATACATTTGGAGGAGGTGGTCAGGTTATGGTGGAGTCGATTCCACATTAAAGAAGAGGAGTAAAGAGAAAAATTTTCAGAGGAGGTTGCTTGTTTTGGTTAAGTGTTGGAAGAGGAGAAAAAAGAAACAACTGCAGGTATCAATTTCAGTAATGGAGTTTGCTAAGGATTTATTGCAATCTAAAAGTGTGGTACTACCACTCAACTCAATTTTCTAAATCCATATTCACAAAAAATTTCCTACCCCGACAGGTGTCTGATGCAGGAGCATCTAGGGGTACTAGCAATCTTGCATCACCAAAATATTGTTATTTTATTTTGTTCATTTTCAATAAGGGCTTAGGTGTTAGGAGAATAATATTCTAATTTGCAACAATGTAAATTCCCTTGGAGTGAAAATGTAAATATAAATTTGATGGGAAATAGGTCCCGGTAAAGTGATAAAAGCATCTAGTGGGGGAATATTCCATTTGGGCATCCGCTTTAGGATGAGGACAAATAGTTTTGTCTTTTAGTGGTTTTGGCATGGTTTGCATGTTTCATAAAATGTCATAAAGTGGGCTGCAAAGAATCTTGCATGTTTCTTGCATGCCTTTGCATGTAAAGTGTAACCAACAAGCTGTAAGGAATCTGTACGAGGTTGTAAGATGTCATAAACAACCAAATCTGATTGGATAAAGTTTAGGCGCCCATGAGAAGGATAACATGAATTGGACTTCATTTATATTTGTAGATTTTGTAACTCCCAAAGTTGGACGTGGATTTTTCAAGATTGTTCTAGAAGGTTGTTTTGTGAAACCATGAATGGTTTTCTCCATGTGCATTCTCTATTTATTGATGCCTTTTCATTTGGAGAGGAGGGATTTGGAGAAGTTAAGTTTGCATACCCAGATGTTGCCGAAATGCTACCATATTATTGAAGATATATTTGTTGTAGGTGTTACATATTTGAAAGGGAGAGTCTCCCTTTTCATCACTTTTTTAGATCATCTTTTTCTTTCAACTACAAAACCTCTTAACCTGACATTTCACCAACATGAACTTGCAGGTAATGCCATAAGGAATGCAAATTAAATTGTTGAATAGTGCAAAAGTCATTTTTTTGTCTGTGAATCTGATGGGACTTTTAAAATTTGTCAAAATTATGCCTAAATTAGGCATGACTGGTTACTTTTAAATGACTAGAGGTCTGATATTTTGGGTTTAGGGTTCAAATTACCCATGGAAAATTGATTGGTATCTTTTAAAACCCTCGCGTTATATTTTAACGTTGACTTGCTATTGAGGGTTACCAGTCACTTAAGTCATCCAACTAAGCCTTTCCTTTGTGCTCTTACCGACCCCTTTTCACTTGACTTATCGATTTTCTCTTTGCCACTTAGGCCTAAATATTTTTGCTGTCGAGGGTTTTTTCCGGCCGACCCCACCCTTATATTATATTTGTCTTCATTATAGCTTGGCGAACCGTTCGATCACGGGCGATCTGAATAGTTCCTCATAGACCTTGCAAGTTTTCCTGCTGATGTCACTTAGGTGGTGCAAGGTGTGTGAGGTGCCGCCATCTATCATATACAGAGGAGTGGGGCCTTTTCCCGGTACACCAACAGTGACAAGTGGGTGTCATTTCATCAGTGGGAATTTAATGACGAGGATTAATGATGACCGTCCCTCGCAAGCCTCGCACGATCAGATTAAATGTTCCCAAAGGTACCACGAGGTTTGTGAAAAAGGTGACACATGGCTTGGCTCTTGGAGCAACGGGGGCTAGGTGGGGCCTGCTACCTGATCGCGACCTCCTATTTTCGTGGGCTATGATTGGCTGTGGTTTTTCCTAGGTAGTGATGTGGATTTTCAATGATCATTGACTCGATCTGAGTCGTCCGACTTGCCAGGTCTCTTCCACATCAATGGTTCAAATTCAAAGGGTTACTGTTCATCCGTGTGAGGAGTTTTTATGCTCTGCAAGTTGTTTTCATTAATGGCGCGGGTTTTTCAATGGTTCTTCTTCTGATTTCCTTGCGTGTGAGCAGTATCCTCCTGATAAATACAATGATGGGGTGTACGCCATTTTTCCATAAACGTGGAATAATTTTATGGTGGAAACATCAGCCACTAATAGCTCACTTGCTCGTACAAGCACTTGGGCAATTAATATTCCCTGCATCAGTTTTCTCTATAAATGCCTGTTGAATTACTCAGTATTATCATCACATTTTGAGTTGGTTTGTTTGCAGGTGGTAGTTTTGTTTGTAGTTTCGAGCTACGCATCTTCAATGGATAAGTCTATGGTGCGAAGAAGTGCTAGAGTGGGTGTGAGGAATTCGCAACGCAAGGAGAAATAACCTGTTCCTAGGGTGGTTGCTCAGGTTGTGGGCAAGCGGTCTGGGCGTTGCAATTCCGCTATCATGCTCTCTTCGAGCTCTAGTGGCAATGGGTCTGAGACTGACTTTGACTATCATTGCTATCTTGCGGCCATGACCAAACTCATGGGTGTCGATGAGGAGGTCCTTGCAGTTTCGCCAATAACTGCAATGGCACCATGTCGTGTTGTTGGGACTAGTGCTGGTATGGACAAGAGAAAGAGAATTGTTTTGCTTCAAACTGAAGCGAGAACTAGGAGCGGTCGCCTATACCGGGGCCGTGTGTTGGCTAAGTGATTATTGGTGGGTGGTGTGTGTTTCTCGTGAGTGGTGTTGATTCGGTGGTTCATTTTTTGGATGTGGATGTGCATGTGTGTGGCACGATCTTTTTCTTTTCTCCAACTGGTTACTGGGGTGTAATCATTTTGATTCCTCGGATCGTTTATGGTCACTTCTAATGATGAGGAATGTTTTGAAATATGAATTCAAATTTCATTTCATTTGAATGAAATTCATTTTGAAATTAACAATAGAGCTCGATGCTTGTTGCTCTCCTGTTCTACAAAGGAGATTTTACGGCTCATTGTTATGGTCAGATTTTCTATGTCCCGAGGCTTAGTATATGTACAGTCAGTTTGTTTACTATAGGTTTTTTGAAGGTATTAACTAGTACGTCTTTTCTGGGGCAAGAATATTATGAAACAAGCAAGCTTTGCTTATGTAATAACAGATATTGAAGCAAATAAAAATCTATTAGAACAATTTGTTCTCCTGGTTATATACCATGGATTGTGAATGAGTTTATCAATGGTTTATTCATTCAACTTCAATGGTATATTTGAATGTGTACTTCATTTTCTTGCTTTAACTTAATGAGTTAATCAAATGCTTGAAAATGAGTTACAGGTTTGTGATGATATATTCAGGATTCGTTAAGGAGTACTGTTTTAAAAAAGAAATTGAAAATCTCATAGTGTAAATCACTATGGTGATAAGTTCATGATGTCTGGGTTATGTTTTGTATGACTCCCACCCAATGGATGAGACACTGGGTAATTTCTTCAAGATTTTTTGAGGCGCAAGGTTGTAGTTCTAAGTATGGTGGGTTCAAGATCTGAACAATTTAAAATACCAAACCCTATCTCTTTTGAGATACAAATCATACGTTAATTTTCAGTCTCATTGCTTTATGATAATTGTTATTATTCTTTGGTTTGCCACAACTAGGGTAATTTCTATCTAATTGCGTTGGTGGGGACTGTATCTGTAAGAAGAAGTGTTCTTACCAAGTCATAAAACATTCTTATGAACACACTTAGGAAAACCCTCGGTTTCACAAAGCCAAAAGTGTAGGAGATCTCAGTCTTTGACTAAATCTCGTTAGTTGGCCACTAAATTTGTTAGTTCTTGAATATAGAGGCTGGCTACCTCTTAGGGAATTACAAAGCCTTAGCTGGAAAAATAAAAACACCAACAAAATCAATAGACAACACACACTATTTTTGCGAAGTTAAAGGTACATAAATGAATTTGTTTTTTGAATTTCAATGTGTACATGAATTGAATTTTCAATTTTATACACTTTTTAATTGGATGTTTGAAATTTATAGATATTGATCGATCAACTCTTACTAATTGTCAAACAATTAGTGGTATTAGAAGTTTGCATCAAATCATGACAGCATGACATAGCAGGCCTCTAGTAATTCAAGTGAAAGAAAAATCATGTTTTTGTGCCGATTGCATTGAGAAAAATGCAAATACTCTACAATGTGAGAATATTAAAGATGGGTATGTTTCACAATGGGAAATAAAATAATTAGTGGCCACATTAGACCCTTTTGAAGATAATGACATTGTAGATATCTATGATCCTCGGTATTCAGGTGATTGCGAACGTGTATCATATTTAGTTGTTACAAGTAAATTTGAAAAATTTTAATTGAATTTTAACTTACAATTGATTTATATTATACCTAAGTTGAGAATGGTTTACTACATGGTTTGTACAAGAGATATATTTATTGTTCTTGCAGATCCTGATAATACAAAAGGTGTAGATTACTATCTACTAAGATGTACGCAACCAAAATACAAATTGTCAGAATCAATGGAAGATGGTGATGGACAAGAGTATCCTACTGGATCAGTGGTTGTTGAAGGCACATACTATCAAAAAAAAAAGATAGATACAAATGGTATTATATTTATTGATTATATGCCAGGTCAAAAGGTTCTAAATTAAAGTCACTTAGTTATAGCAACAAGAATAAATCTTGAAATTTTACCAAAAAGAGGATGTTCCAAACAAATGTGGAGGTTGCATATTGAAGACCATGAAAATATTTTAGAGATAATAAAAGATAGAGAGGATCCAAATTATATGTACCAAGAACTTTAAGCTATTTTGTATATATATATTTTCTATGACAATATATACATGTAAGATTTGGACCTAAATTTGAATTTTATTTTATTTTATGTTGAATTCAAATAATTTCATTCAATGTGATGATCTAAATTTGGATCTTTTGTTGGATTAGATGGATATTTTCAGGCTTCGTCAAATTTAGATATGTCGATATGTCATATTCTTATGTATATAATTAGATAAACATTGAATGAATTAGTAGCCCATAAAGCTTTCTTTTTTGTGATATTATTTGCCTATAAAGATTTCTTAAGGTGATATTATTTGTAGTAATTTTGTTTAATGAAGAATTCATGCTTAAATTATTTCATCAAATGTTATTAGATCTAACAAAATTTGTAAGTTTTAATTTTATTAGAAGTAAGTTTGTTTGTCACTAGCTAAACTAGGTACAATAGTAGTAGATTTGTTTAATGAAGAATTCATGAACTTAAATTATTTCATCAAATTTCATTGAATCCCACCAAATTTGGAATCAATTGAAGAAATAAATCTCTAAAATTTGGGAGTGAAATTATATCTTTTTTTTACATCTCAAGCCTATATTATTAGTAAATACAATTCATCATGTAGTTTAGATATTTGTCCAAAATCTATCACATGCTCCAAAATATATGTTAACACACATTTTTTATTCTAGTTATCATTTATATGAATCATAGAATCTTCATCATTAAAAATAGCAAATGAATAAAATGATAAGAAATTATAATCCTTCTTTCACAATTTATATATTTTTGTCTTAGCTTGGATAAATCCAAATATGATTGTTACTTTTTTCTTAATCATCTAATTAGACCTCATCAATTAATATTAGGGCATGTTTTATTTTCCTACATTTTGGTGGACCCCTAATTTAAAACCTATCCTAGATCTTGGTGAATATAGGAAAATTTAAATTTGAAAACATAAATCCTAAAAAATAGGAGACATCCTAGTTAAATGAGTCAAATAAATGGTCTAGGTCCTTGGGTTATCTTTTAGGAAGAATAAAAAATAAATAAAAAATCATCCCTTAATATGAGTTCCTAAGTGAAATTTAATATAAAAACATTCTAGGTCCATAATAAACTCATTAGAAACTATATTTGAATGATTTAAGTTTACCAATAGGAAATGGTGAATAAATATTATTTCAAATATTATGGTGATGGAAAGTGACATTTTGAACTACTAAATTTTATAAAAATTGGCCATTAATGACTCTTTGATGGATGGTCATACCCTCTTCTAAATATAATTTTTTTAATCTAAATTATTAATAATCATTCAAGATTAATATTGAACCTAATAAAATTTTAAATCAAGTTGTAAACCCCACAAGACAAATGTTTTTTTTTTTTTCGCAAATTACTACCAGAGAGGGTAGCACTCATTCATTTATTTGAAGCAAAAAGATACAAATATCAACAAAACTGACTGCCTGACCTAGAGGAATCCAACACAATCACTTACTGAGGACACCAGTTGACATTACATTTTCAATTACCCAAATTTAATCAAGAGAACCTTGAAGATCCCCTACCAAGATTGCTTCCTGGAGTTTCGAATCACCATACCCAGCTTTGGACACTTCTTGACTTCAGACATGTCCAATGCCCCACAAAGCTCTTCTTTCTCCAGCCTCATTGGAATTGGATTTAGCTCACACAGCCGAGACCCATACTATGCCTACACCTTACACCAATCAATGCTTGCTCCGTAGCCCCCACATTCTGATGGGTTTTCAAGGTTAGGCAACGCCAAATGGGAACCATACCTTGAAGAAAGCTGAGCAAAGAACCAACCTCAAACATGGAGGAACTTGAAAAATCTTGGAAACAAAGATCCTTCCTAAGCCACCTGAGGATCCATCCCTAAAATTCTAGGCCACTTTGGTACTACATGCTAGATTCCTTTCTATAGATCTCAATACAAGAAGGCCAAGTCATGTGAGAGTTTGAGAAATTCACTTGTTCCTTTTGAACTATGCCTTCATTTTCCAGAGAGTTCGCTAAAGAGTTTGCTTTCCTGTAAACATGGCGAATGGTGAAGTTTACCACCTAATCCAATAAGGGCCCTATTATGCTTATCCACGATTGGAGTTTCCAACTTAATGTTGAACGACAGCTAGCTGCCTTTATTATTATTTCTGAATCACCCTCAATATCCACATTATTAAGTCCATGGTCTATACAATATTTTAGGCATTCTAAAAGGCCAGCTGCTTCCGCCTCATTGTTTGTCCCAATTGGAAGTTTTATTGACTCTGCCCAAATACATAGCCCATTCTCATTGCGGATTACAAACCCTTCCCCTGAGGGCCCTGGGTCACCCTTTGAGGCCCCATCAAAATTCATCTTAAGCCTCCCACTTGGGGGAAACATCCACCTTGCATTGGATCTTCCAGACTTGTCCTTCATAAGTGCACCTTTAGGGGATTTGATCAAGGGATAGTTTCTTAGCATTGCTTCATCCCATGCTGAAAAGAAATTGTATTTTTTGTTAACCGCCTTCATATTGAAATGTTCGCTCATGCCCCTCTCAATGTTGTCGATTACTTTAACCATCGGGAGAGCTTTATCACGGAAGATCCTCGTGTTACGTTCGTGCCAGAGATGCTAGATTAACATTACCGACACTTCCACCCATAAGCCCACCAACACAAACCCCTTGGCCAAATGCAACCATGCCACAAAAATATCTTTGATGTTGTTTTGGATTGGACCTTGCCATTGTAATTTCTTACAAAAATGAATCCAAATATCTTGTGCAAAATGACATTCTAGTAGGATACGGTTAGCAGATTCTTCATTATTCAAACAAAAGACATACCTAAATGGGCCCATAAAGCCAAGCCTTCTTAGACGATCACCTATGAGAATGTAGCCATAGAGGGAAATTCAAGTGAAGGCCCCAAACTTAGGCAGTATGAATCTGCCCCAACAGAGCTTGCTCAACCATCCACTACACCACCTTTGTTTGGACAAAAATTCATACTCAATTTTCACCGAGTACATGCCTGACTTAGCCGCGCACCTCCTGAGTTTGTTTTGCGCGTTCGAGAGATTCAAGATTCTCTTCTTTAATTCGACTTCAAATGCTGACTTGTGTTCAATGACCAACATGTTGAAAGGTTTCCATGTGTTTTCCTTGCACATGTTTTTTACATGGATATCCACATAATCCTGCACCTTCTCCCCATATGTTTCAAAATCCATACGGTACACCTCCAACATTCCTGGGAGGTTGATTAACGGTTCATAACCATTTTAGGAGTCATGCCAAAAGGTCACCTTGGCCCCATCTCTTATCGACCATGTTAGATGATCAATAATCAAGTTCCTACACTCCAAAATGAAATTACAGATCGCTTAGCCCCTTCTCGGATTGGCAATCATTAAAATTTTGTTTGCATCCTGGGAGTCAAGGTATTTTTCACAAAGAAGCTTCCCCCACTGGGTGTCTGGTATAACATAGACATTCTGGGCCAACTTTTCTCCTCGGGCAATGTTTTGAAAGTCCATTGATTTGACACCAGCCCCTCCATCCTCCTTTCATTATTGCACCATGTCCTAGCCAATTAAGGGAAAGCGATGAGCATCATGGGACCCTTGCCAAAGTAGATTACTTTGTATTTTGACCAACTGTTTGCCAACCTTTCTGGTTAAAGCCACACACACCATCATAAAGATCAAGATTGTGACTAATACTGATTTCACCATTTTTATGCATCTCGCCAGAGACAACCATTGACCACGCCATTTTGAGATTTTCCCTTTGCACTTACTGATCATTTCTTCCCATAGAACTGATTTTGTCTAGCTAGTATATAGGGGAATCCCAAGATATTTGGATGGGATTGTGCCTTTGCTAAAACCCAAGATCGCTAAAATTTATTTTTGAACCCGTTGCCCCAACTACTTCCTGAAGAGATCAATTGCATTATGTATAGTTTTCACCTCCCTTACCAATCCTTCCCCATAGGAGAGTGTCACCCACAAAGAGGTGATGCAAAATTGTTGGGAAATAATTTGCTATCTTGATGCCTCTCTAAGTTTGGAGACTGACAAGTTTTGAGATGTGTCTATTGAATGCATCTTCCAGAATGAAAAAAAGAAAAGGTGACACTGGATCACCTTGCCTTAACCCCTTAGCACCATGGAAGATTCCACATGGGTTTGCATTTATCAACACCGAATATTTGGGTGTGGATATACAACTAAAAATCCATTTCATCCACTTATCATTAAAACCCAATTTCTCCTTGACTTTAAGAAGAAAACACCATTGGACCCTATTGTAGGCCTTTCTTAGGTCTAACTTAACGATCATGCCAACTTTCCCAAAATCTCGGAGCGAGTGCATTACTTCGTGGGCTATCACAATTCCATCTATTATATTTCTTCCAGGAATGAAGTCGCTCTGCTCAATTGAGATTATTTTAGGAAAAATATTTTTTCAATTTGTTCGCCATCACCTTGGTAATTATCTTGTAAATTGAATTGTAGAGAGAGATTGGCCTATAGTCTGTAAATTCCTCGTATTTGTCTTTTTTGGGAATTAATGCTATATTGGTGTTATTGAAGTCCTTCAAAATTGTGTTTTTCCTGCGAGACTCCTCCACAACCTCTGTTATTTCATCACCCATGAAGTCCCAACAGGTCTGGTAAAATAAGGTAGTAAAGCCATCAAGCTTGGGGGCCTTCTTTGGTTTCATTTGGAAAACCGCCTCCTCAACTTCCCCTTTTGTTATGCGACAAGTAGGATTTTTGTTGTCTGCTTTAGAGATCATAAACTCTAGGTTTTCCTGGATGTTGAGGCTTAGTGGCTCTGTCGAGCCTTGTCCACCCAATATTATTTCAAAATACTCCACTCCAAGCCTTTTTATTTCTTTTTCCTCCACCGTTAGGTTACCCGCAACATCTTTTATTTCGATGATCCTGTTCCAACTGCATTGCAACTTCTTAGAGTTGTGAAAAAAACTTGTATTCAAATCCCCCTCATCTAGCCATGTTTCTCTTGAATTGGATTTCCAATAGGACTCTTCCCAAACCAGAACTTCATTGTAATCTTCCATCAGTCACTTCTCCTCTTTGAATTCTTTGAAGCGTATCCCTTCTTGTAAAATTTTATCCCCCAGGGCTTCCAGGTCTGCCTCAATCCTTGCTTTCTCATCAAAAATATTTTTAAAAACATTGATATTCCATTCCTTTAGCCTATTTTTCATATTTTCTAACTTCCTTTGGAAGATGAACATCCTTGTGCCTTGTACTTGAATAGGAGTCTCCCACCATTCTTTCATTAAATTAGGAAAGTTTTCATCCCTCAACCATATTTTCTCAAACCTAAACTATCCTCTTGTTGGTTTTGTGTTGAAGCTTAAAGTCAATTCCACAGGGAAATGATCAAAGATAAAGACAGGTCTTACCGATGCCTTTGAGGGAACCTCATCTTATATCCAGTCTTTTGAGACCAAATATCCATCTAATATCTCCAAGATATTAGTGAAACCTTTCCTACAGTTGGTCCAGGTAAAGACCCCATTTGCTGTTTTGATATCTATCAAGTTGTTTCTGTCCACAAAATTTACAAAGTCCTTATGGGATTGTGAGACCTTTCTAAAGCCTCTTTTTTTTTTCACTTAGATCTAGGATTAAGTTAAAATATCCACCTAAAACCAACATATTTGTTCCCAAGGTTGCACTTATTTCATCCCAAACTTTGGCTTTTTCATCTGTCCTTGTAGGCCCATATACATTATAAATTGTTAAAAACAAAAGCAAAAGATAGTATTTTTACCTTCAATTTCATCCATGATTGGTTTGAAGTTACCATTGTCACTTTAATTGAAGAGGGCTTCCAGAGAGCACCTAAGCCACCAGAGGTCCCCACCACTTCCCCAAATAAGCCTTTCCAATTTTTACAGGTTTTAATGAATGTAACTGCTTCATCGCATGCGAGTTTCATTTTTTGTAGTAGTACAAGGTTAGAGCTTTGGATTTATAACTGGCGTTTCACCAGTATTATTTTGTTAGGGGCATTTAAGCCCCTAACATTCCAAATAAGGACCCTCATCTCCTTCCAAGGGAGGAATTTCCTCCCTTGGATGTTGTCATATATGTCTTAATTAAAGGTTGTTTCCCTTTCAAAAGTTCTTCCTCTTGTTTCTATTTGTTGGATTTTCTTCCCACCTTACCGGTCGATCTTGCTTTCATTGATTGCATTATATTCCTTTCCTCTATTATATCAATCCCATCCTCCTCGCCTTAGGAAGAGGCCATTTCAAAATTTTCTTTGTTCCAACCTTCTTCATATTCAATCAATTGCATTTCCAACTCCTAGTCTCTTATCTCTCCTTCAAATTGATTTTCTAGCAATGGTGGAATAATTTCCTCCTTGTTGGCAATTACTAGAGCCCATTCCTTTGCTTTATTTTATTCTTCATTAACCGGTGCAGTTGGTTCCTGATCGATTTCCATTTTCTTACCTTCTTTTTGTCTCCAAACCATCTTGGGTCTCCTTGGTAAACGTTTGGAGTATTTTATGTTGTGGTTTCTTCTTCTATAGTTCAGGCAAAAGAATGCAGGTTTTTCTATTTCTAGGGGTTGATCCCAAGATTGATCTCCAATTATTAATTTTATTACCTTCGGTATTTCTTTAACATCCAAAATTTTAATTCTTGCATATATCAGAGATTCACTGTTTCTTAAATCGAGTTCTATTGTTGTGCCCAATGTATCGCCTATCAATGTCAAACATTTCCTTGACCAATACTCGTAGGGAAGATTATATAATCTTACCCAAATCGGGCCCTCCTATGGATTAAAAATTCTTTCCTAGCATTGGAGGTAAAGGTAGGATTCTCCATGTTTCCAGTATAATTTGTTCAGGATATTCTCTCTTGCTTCTTCACTCTCTAGTACTACTACAAAGAAGCCCCTTGGTAGAAAGTTTATTATTGGATCTAGATGCCAGTTTTGTACCACCCAAGCTCCAATTTCTTTGTGAGACAATCTCTTCCTTAGAAACCGCCGGATAACCACTTTACTCTCCAAATTTTCTGCATCATCTTTTACAATGCTAGAAAGATCAATTTTAATCCTCTTCGCCTCCTTATCCTATTGCAGATCTGGAGATATATTATCATTCTTTTGAATATTATATTGATTATCACCAACATTCACTGCAACTTCACCATCCGCCATCCCTTGACCTCCCTCCATAAGAACAATGTAAAATCAACCTATATATTAAAATAAGTTCACATTAAAGCATACCAAAACCATATTCACTTGATAAAACACTATTTTAAAACCATTAAATTCCAAGTGTCTAGTTCAATATTTCAAATAAGAGATGTAAAATTAAATCCAAACTAGATCAAATTTGATTTTGGAGAAAAAATTCCATATTCAATCTTACATGCAATCTAAAAGGTTAAACTCAAGAATTTAGAACTTGCATATTGATTATGATGGGACTTTTAAAATTTGTCAAAATTTTGCTTGGTTTGGGCATGACTAGTTACTTTTCATGGTTGGAGGTCTAATGCTTAGGGTTCAAGGTTTTGGTCACCTATGGTAAAAATAATTGGTACCTTTTAAACCCTCACGTTATATTTTAGCATTAACCTATTATTGAGGGTTACCGGTCTCTTAAGTCATTTGACTGAGCCTTTCTTTTGTGCTCTTATCGACCCCTTTTCACCTGACCTATTAGTCTTCTCTTTGCCACGTTGGCCTAATTTTTTGTGCTGCCGAGGGTTTTTTCCGACCGGCCCCACCATTATATTTATGCAGTTTGGCGGACCGTCCGATCACAGGTTCTGATCTGGACCGTTCCTCACGGACCTCGCAGGTTTTGCTGCTGATATCACTAAGGTGGTGCGAGGTGTGCGAGATGCCACCATTTGTCAAGTACAAAAGAGTGGGGCCCTGTCCTCAAGCGGCAGCAGTGACAAGTGGATGTCTTTTCATTGGTCGGTATTAAATGATGAGGATTAATGATGATCGTCCCTCGTTGGCCTTGCACGATTAGATTAATGTTCTCAGAGCTACCGCGAGGTTTATGAAATGGTGACACATGGCTTGGATCCTGGAATAGAAGGGGCTGGGTGGGGCCTGTTGCCCGGTTGTGGTTTCTTGTTTTTGAGGGGTGTGATTGGATGTTGTTTTTCCCAGGCAGTGATGTGGATTGTCAACACTCATTGACTCAATCCGAGTCATCTGACTTGCCAGGTCTCTTTCACATCAATGGTTTGAATTCAAAGGGTTACTGTTCACCCGTGTGAGGAGTTTTTGCACTGTGCAAGTTATTTTCATTAATTTTGTGGGTTTTTCAGTGGATTTTCTCCTGATCTCCTTGCGTGTGAGCGATATCCACATGATAAATGAAATGATGGGTTGTACACCATTTTTCATAAGCCTCGAATTATTTTTTGGTGGCAACATTAGCCACTAATCGCTCGCATGCTCGTACTACAATTTGGGCAATTAATATTCCCTGTACCGGTTTTCTCTATAAATTCCTGCTAAATTGCTCATTAGTATCATCACATTTTGAATTGGTTTGTTTGCAGGTGATTGATTTGCTTGCTGATTTTGAGCTAGTATTTTCAATGGATAAGTTTGTAGTACGACGAAGTGCCAGAGTGGGTGCAAGGAATTCATGATGCAAGGAGGAACAACCTGTTCCTGATGCTCCTGAAGCAGTTGCTCAAGGTGTGGGCAGGCGGTTTGGACATTGCAGTTCCCCTGTTGTGCTCTCTTCGAGATGTGGTGATGATGGGTTTGAGATTGATTCAGACTATCATTGCTATCTCGCGGCCATGACTGAGCTTGTGGGGTGGACGAGGAGGTCCTTGCGGTTTCCCCAATTACTACAATGGCACCATGTTATGTTGCTGGATCTGGTGCTAGTATTGGCAAGAAAAAAGCAGTGGTTTCACTTCACAGTGAAGCGAGAACCATGAGCGGTCACCTATATCGGGGCTGTGTGTTTACTAAATGATGCTGGAAGGTGATGTGGGTTACTGGGGTAGTGTTTTTGCCGTTTTTATGCTGTTCCAGTGGTTTGGTTTTGATGTGGACGTGTGCATGCGTGGCACAATGTTTTTTGTTTTTTCTCTGACTGGTTATTGGGGTGTAACCATTTTGATTCCTCGGTTCGTTTATTGTCATTTCTAATGATGAGGAATTTTTGGAATGTGAATTCGAATTTCATTTCGTTAGGATGAAATTCATTTTGAAATAAAACAATGGAGTCTGATGCTTGTTGCTCTCCTGTTCTATAAAGGAGATTTCATGGCTCATTGTTAGGGTCAGATTCTTTGTGTCCTAAAGCTTAAAGTATGAATAATTAGTTTTTACTGTGGGTTATTTGAAGGTATTAACTAGGAAATCTTTCTAGGTTGGGAATAGTATGAAACAAGCATGCTTTGCTTATGTAATGATGAATATTGAAGCAATCTCATAATGTAGAGCATTATGGTGATAAGTTCATAATGTCTGGGTTATGTTTTATATGACTCCCACCTGATGGATGAGGCACTGGGTAGTTTTTTCAAGATTCTTTTAGAAGTGTAGGACTGTGGCTCTAAGTGTGGTGATTCAAGATCTAGACATTTAAAAAAATCAAATCCTATCTCTTTCGAGATACAAATCTTACATTAATTTTATTCTCCTTGCTCTAGATAGTTGTTATTGTTCTTTGGTTTGCCGCCACCAGGATAATTGCTATCTAATTGCATTGGTGGGGAATGTATTTGTATGAAAAAGTGTTCTTATAGGCATAAACCATTTTTATGAACACACTTAGGAAAACCCTCCTTGGTTTCACAGAGCCAAAAGTGTAGGAGATCTCAGTCTTTGACTGAATCTCGTTAGTTGGCCATTAGCTTCGTAGTTTCTTGAATATAGAGTTTGTCAACCTCTTAGCGAACTATGAAGCCTTAATGGGTAAATTAAAACACCAACAGATTAAACAAAGTCCAAGTCAAATTTCACAAAACAAAAAATCAGGTTGAAACCATGATCCATACCCACTCATGAAAGCAACCATTATAAAGCCTTGATTATTCAACCCGTCATTCCCAACTACCTTATTAAACCAAAAATCATTAAATTAACTCATTTTTTTATAGATTGAAAGTGAAAGAATATTAAAGTTTATTAGTACCAAAACCTTAGCATAGATTAGAGTAATGTGACCTTAAATTTATCTAACATGCATGTACTCTTAAATTTAGATATATAATTTACAATTCATTATAATTAGAGATCATTAAAGAAATAATATTCAAATCATAATGTGACAAATCACAGTAAGAACCATAATGTGAAACCATAATGTAAAATGTATATATAATATGAAACCATAATGTAATATATATTATGGTTTTGTAACCATAATATAAAATGTATATAATGTGAAGATCATGATCTAAGAAACATAATGTGACAAATCACAATATAAAATGTATAACAAATCATGTTTTTGCATGTAAAACAAGTCAAAGAGGAGGATGTCTAATATGACTATGGATAGATCTCTCTCCTGATCCTTGTCTGGATCCATGTCCCTATCTCTCTCTCGATCCCTGTCCTGAACCCTCTCTCGATCATTGTCTTGATCCACTTCCTTGCACAAGAAAGCACATAATTTAATGTAATGTACATGTGTATATGTAAAGTTATCTTAAAGTTGTGTACTTTCAATGTCTAGATGTATTAAGTAATTTAATTATTATAAATTTACCTCAAATGTACCATGCACAAGATCGTCCGCATGCTCCAAATCTCCAAAGCGTGAGAAATCCTCGTATTGCTAGAAATTTTCAAATAAAAGATTTCAATGAAGAGTGAGAACTAATTTAAAGTCAATTTTATTTAATATACAAGTGAATTTTTAGAACACAAAATATATAAATTATTCAAGTACCTATGTTTCTGTTGGCAACAAAAGGGAAGACAATTGAGAGGGGGGGGGGTGAATCAGTTGTCACAAAATTTCAAACTTATTAAACTTATTAACCTTTAATCTCTGATCTGATTAATAACAGTGAAAGCATGAATCAAGAACACATCAAAAACACACATATGTAAAGAGCGAAACTCTTTAATTCCAAAGATCGACAATTCCTTAAATAAATTCATTTATATTCCAAAGAAAGTCGAAACTCCATTCATTTACATTCATAAAATCCAAAAGATTCCAAACATATCGACTTAAAGTCTACAATGAGATTCATATTACTTCCAATTAATTTCATAAACATGTCATCTTACATGACAATAATAATACAAAAGCATTGTAAAAAGAAATTTACAATTTGAGACTTAGGCATTTTGTCGCCTTAAGCTCTACAATAATCATACAAGAAATAAATAGAATAGATATATGAAGAAATCTTCTGTTGATCTTCATTCCAATAGCTTATCTTCAAACATGAAGATGAGAACAAGGTTCAGGCTCTTTTTCCGCCCAACCTCAAAGCTTACGCTTCCCCAAAATTCCTTAATCATTCAAAGAATACCTGACCCTGCACGAATCGCTTAGAAAAAAAGCAGTCGACAAGCAAGATGGAATCTGGTGTGTGCCTAGTATAATCCACAAGCATTTTCATTTTTCTAATTCGTTTAAGAAACAAGCAAGTTCGATACTAGGATATGGTATAGAGTTAATTTCATTCCATCTATTTCAATGGTCCTTAAGTTACTTGGCCAAGTAAAATGTCATGCACGACAAATAATAGTAGTTTTGGAAAAGCAAAACTACGCTCTCTAAAAACCCATATTCGGCACCCGTCTCGGAAGGTAACTTTCCAAACACATGACATGCACATTCATTTATCAAGCATGCATGGTTCCATTCAAAATAAAGCTTATCTTTCTCAAACACATGAACTGCACTTTTATATTCAAGCAAACGTGGTTTTTAATGTAGTAATCTCATAGTTTAAATCACAAATAACATAATGTTTATATTCAAAATAAATAAAATAGAATAAAATTAAAGAAGGTGTATCTCAAGTATGTAACTAAGTACATATAAAACTAAAATAATTGAGCACACATTCTTTCAGTTCATTTACTCATGATATTCAATTACAATTCAATAAAATCCCCTTAAAATTCGTTTAATTTCAAAGTAATTATATTTTTACTTTACTTTCTTTCTTTTCTGTTTTTCATATTTCCCTAAAATATTATCTTTTCTAAAACATAAAACCTCATCTTTTATTTCTGTTTCATAGAAATCTAATATTAATCCAGGATAATTATCATATTTCACTTAACTTTTCAAGCACATTTATATAAACAGGATTATTTAATCCTATCCTTTTAAATTTTATTTAAACCAAGATCATTTAGCTGTTTAATTCTAAAAAAAATTTCCCTATCTTTTCTGTTTCTTTTGTTTTGAAAAATTTATCTCTCTGACAGTTTTGATTTTTCTGAAGCTTTTCTAAATCTAAACAGATCTAAAATAATATGTTTTCTGTTTGCATCTTTTCAATTTACTAATCAAAATTTCCTAAAAATAAATAAATCTACTGTCTTTTATAGTTTTCTATTCAAGTTGTTCAATAGTTTTATGATAAAAACACAGTTTGGTGTTTTAACTTTCTCCAAAATTTGATACAAACAGTGATATGTTTTCAATAGTTAAAATACAAGAATAAAAGAAAGAATTTAACTCAAATTTTAAACGAGATTGTGAATTTGAGAAATAACCAGTTTTCATTTGAATCTACCTGTGTGTTTCCTCTATCAAATTTTCCCTCTTGCTATTCTTCTTACTTCCTTACTCCTGTATGATGGAAGGCAGAATTTATTCACTGTTTGTGCTCTCCCTCTTCTTGGCCGTGCCTCTTCCTTTCCTATTCTCCTTGCTGTTCCTGTTGCTTGGGTGTGATGAAGGTGGATTGATGTTCTCCTCTTCTCCTTCAGGCCGCCTTCCTTCCTTCTTCTACGCGCCCTTCACAGTTCTCTATTTTTTTGTGAAAACAAAACCAAACTCCTCCTCGCTGCACATGGGGATCAGTCTTCCCAAAAAGATAAAAACAAAATCTGTTTTCTTTTCCTTCCCTCCCAAAAATAGTTTTTTGCCTCTCCTCACATGCGTATCCTTTGGCAGACTTTTGTTTTCCCTTCTACTGGCCGCGCATGGAAGGTAAGATAAATGGAAAGTTAGTAAAAAACAAAAGCTCTCTCTCTCTCTCTTCTCTACGCCTGGGAAATGAGCAGAGTAGTGTATATAATAAAAACAAATTTTCTTAAAGCCTAGATCTCTCTGTCTCTACCAAAAACGGATTTACTCTTCTTTGCTTTCAATTCTTGCGAATGGTGAAGTTAACAATAAAGTCAGATCCACTATTCATGCTTGATCTCCAACAAAATTTCCATAACTCCAAGTTTTATTCGTGATTGCATGCAAATATATTGATTGAAAAGTAATTGTTTTCAAATTGTTAATTGTTGTTTTCAATTCAATTTTAATTTTGAACGTATTTCATTTACTTCTTATTGTTTTAAATAACTATTTTTAATATCTATTTATTTAAACATATAATTCTACTTTCATTTATTATTTGTGAAAATAACAAATAAACCAATAACACAATATTTACATTTTATATATTTTCACAATTAAACATTTATTCCCATAATTTAAAATAAAACGCATTATTATTTTCAACTGAAACTAAAATATTTACACGAAGAAGTAATTCTTTTAGAAAAATCAAATTTCTCACAATAATTATCAAATTGCCATTTAAAACAAACATATTCTTTTTACAATTACGTTCAAACAAAAGCATAGCCATAATAACCATTAAAATTAAACCATTTAATCATGAAAATTACGTTCTAATTAACTAAGTGGTGTGTGAGATTCCATCATCCTTATTAACGTCTAATGGCTAAAATGACTCTACCTGATCAATGTTCTCACCTTCATTCTCGTTCACTTGTTCCTGCATTCACTTGCACTCAATTTCTCATCAGCAATGACAAACCCCGAATTTCACAATAATGAATTTCAAATCATTTCATTTGCATTTAAATTTCAATTTCACTTTCAATTTAAATTTAAATAATATCTAACATAAACATTAAAAATCTCATGATTAATAATTGCATTTAAATAAATGACAAAAATCAGTATGTGACAACATAATACCAAGATTTTTGCGTGGAAACCCTATTAGGGGAAAAACCACAGTGGAGGTTAATCCACAAGTTATACCCTATTAAAAGTATAAGAAGAATATAAGAGGAATGCACATGCATTTAGGCACACTTCCTAGAGCTCACTACTCAAAGGAATACTCACTGTCTTACAAAAAATATTTAGATTAAATCCATCTGAAGAATTTGAACTGAGAAAGTAGAATCTACTAATTCCTAAGTACAGTTTTGGTTAAGCACATGAACACTTCTTCACTTTCTTTCACTCTTCTTCACACTCTGCTCTACCTTCAAATGATTTGAACCTTATTTACACATAGCACTCACACACTTCACATCATACATGTCTCAAATGAGACAAACAATCGCTTATATATATCTACAACAAGAAATTACATTGCTTTATGTCAACTTCAACACAATAATAGAATGAATGCAAACTATCAGCCCAAAACAATAAAGATTATCAATACGCATCAACCAAGGTTGGCGACAACATAGTAGAGACCTAAAGCAATTTCCTCAAACACAAAACACTTTCAAAGATTCTTCCTTGAAGATCCACAACATGCTTCAAACACCTCGTTGGCCATGAACATGAAAACATGAACGCACAAGAGAAAATATCGGATCACAAGGACAATGATCAATGTGGACATGAAACATAGATAAAATATGATCTAGAAACATCCACGAACACCACAGGAACATTCACAACAACTCATATTACTAGAATCACATTATCTCCTTCCATGAACACCATTTGCAGTAACAGAATAAGTGTTAGAACACAAAAAAATATAACTTGCTCAAATCTTCATGCGCACCTCTGAAACTTTCAGAGTAGAAACTAGATAGGCTTGAGAACAAACCCTTTAATTTTCACCATCTAGTTATCAACATACCGAACTTTCTACCATACTGATCTTCACTGCTTCACGGACAACTTGTAACATATTTTATTACAATTTTCTCAATATACTCGACATATACAGTTTTAAAGATATTAATAATAATAGTGTTGACATCAATGACAACCACATATTAGCAATACAACCAAAAAATCCAACAATCTCCCCCTTTGGCATTGATGGCAACACATGATGTGAAAAACACACCATCAATGCAACTAACTCTTCTTCCAACAATCTCCCCTTTACAAATTTCTCTTCTCTCCCTTAGTTCACACTGTTCTTCTCCCCCTTTCTTTTGGATCTTCCATAGTTTTTCACATTACTCTTCCCCCCCTTTGACATCAATGGTAAAGGTAGACAAGCTTTGAACCACATATCTGAATCATTTGACTACTCCCCTTGAGTAGCAACCACTACAACATCAATCTAGATCGAGATATGACTATGAATGCATGGACTGATGCAATGACTGCATATTAGTTCTGATTAGGAGGGGTAATCACCCCTAACTTCCCTCTAAGATACTTAAAATTATCCTTGGGAAAAGGCTTAGTAAAGATGTTTGCAATCTGTTCCTTAGTGGGCACATACTCCATTCTGACTTCCTTATCACTCACTTTGTCTCTCAAAAAGTGGTACTTGATAGATATATGCTTGGTCTTTGAATGCAAAGCCAGATTTTTAGAAATGTTTATAGCACTTGATTTGTCACATAATATGGCAATAGGTTCATCATACACAACTCTGATATCTTTCAACATTTGTTTCATCCACAATACTTGAGTACAATTGTTAGCAACAACAATATATTCTACCTCTATAGTAGACAAGGAAACGACATTCTTCTTTTTGCTTAAGCATGAAATCAGCTTCTTTCCTAAGAAAAATGTGCCACCACTAGTACTTTTCCTATCATTCACATCTCTTTCCCAATCAACATCAGTAAAGGCACTTAAATTAAGATCACCATCTTTAGGATACCATAGGCCAAAATCAACTGTTCCCTTCAAGTATCTAAAAATTCTCTTCACAACAGTCACATGAGATTCCTTAGGATCGGCTTGAAATCTAGCAACAATGCATATAAAATTCATGATATTAGGTCTAGTTTGAGTCAAATACAATAATCCACCAATCATTGATCTGTATCTAGTTTGATTTTCCTTCAGAGAATCATCATCTTATGTCAACTTACATCCAGTCACCATGGGTGTACCAACTAGTTTTAAATCTTCCATACCAAACTTCTTTAGCAGTTCTCTCACATACTTGGACTGAGATATAAAGATCCCTTTATCCACTTGAGTAATTTGCAATCCCAAAAATAATTTCAACTCTCCAATCATTGAAATCTCAAACTCATTCTGCATCTCATTAGCAAAATTCATGCACAAACCATCATCTCCTCCAAAAATGATATCATCAACAAAGACTTCCACAAACAATTATTTATCATCATCAATCTTGAAATATAGATTACTATCAGTAGTACCTTTTTTAAATCCAAGCTTCAACAAATACTTATTCAATTTGGCATACCAAGCTCTAGGGGCTTGCTTGAGTCCATACAATGCTTTCTTCAACCGAAAAACCATATCTCCTTGATCAGTCAATTGAAATCCATCAGGTTGCTCAATATACACCTCTTCTTCTAATTCACCATTTAGAAATGCTGACTTGAAATCCATCTGATAAAATTTGTAGTATTTGTAAGTAGGATAAGCGAGAAACAGTCTCACAACTTCAATTCTAGCAACATGAGCAAAAGTTTCTTCAAAGTCAATTCCTTCCATCTGAGAGTATCCTTTACACGCCAATCTTGCTTTGCTTCTAATAACTTCACCTTGTTCATTCAACTTGTTTCTAAAAACCCATTTAGTTCCAATTACATTTTTGTCTTTAGGTCTAGGAACAAGAATCCATGTATTATTCTTCTCAAATTTTTGTACTTCTGCTTTCATTGCTTCAATCCAATGTTCATCTTTGCATGCTTCATTGACATTACTTGGCTTAGCCTTTGAAATTAAATGGTGTTCTTCTGCAATTCTTCTCCTAGTTTGGACACCTTTGTTCTTATCTCCTATAATCTAATTTTCTGAATGATTTAATCTTACATACCTTAGAGTCTTAGAGTGCTCTTGAATTTCAAGCTCTTGTGGTCTCTCTTTTGTACTTTCACTAGTCTTTGCTTCTTCTCGATCTTCTTGATTCACCGAAACGATCTGAACTTGATTTGAAGTTTGACTCTTATTTGTAATGTCATTTTGATCGTCAGAATCATATCCACAGGTTTTGGAGGGTCTAGCAATGTCTTCATCAACCTTAACATTTGCACTTTCAACCATTTTCTTCAATCTCTTATTGTAGCACCGGTAGGCCTTGCTCTTAGTAGAATAACCAAGAAATATTCCTTCATCACTTCTAGCATAAAAATTTCCTTGATCTTCATCTCTCCTGATATAGCATTTACTCCTGAAGACTTTGAAATATCTAATAGTAGGCTTATGACCAAACCATAGCTCAAAAGGAGTCTTACCAGTATTACCTTTGATTTGTACCCAGTTAAGGATATAAACAACAATACTCACAACTTATCTCCAATGGATATGAAGGACATTTCCTTCCAACATCATAGTTCTAGCAACATCTTGAGCTATCCTATTCTTTCTTTCCAAAACTCCATTTTGTTGAGGGGTCTGCGATGCAGATAATTGTTTCTTTATCCCATGTTCTTCACAAAAAGAATTAAACTCACTGGAAGTAAATTCACCACTTCTATCTGATCTTAGACACTTAATCTTTAGATTTGTCTCTGTCTCAACCATAGCCTTAAAGATCTTGAATTTTTCTAGAGCTTTAGACTTCTCACTTAAGCAAGTAACCCACATCATCCTAGAGTAATCATCAATAAGCAACATGAAGTACCTGTAGCCTTGTAGACTTCTGATTCTAGCAGGACCACACAAGTTAGTATGCACAAGATCCAACAATTCATTTGAACAATGCTATTTGCTCCAAAATGAAATTCTAGTTTTTTTTCCCAACTAACATTCCTTGCATATGGTATTAGTAGGCTTCACCAACTTAGGAATATCTCTCATAGCCTGTGAGGAATTTATCTTGATAATGTTGTCAAATTTTATGACACATTATTCTCTGTCACAACCAACTTTCATCAACTTGAGCAATCAAACAACTTTTGCTACCAACATTCAAATGAAAGATGTTTCCTTTTGTTTTTGTACCTAAAGCAATCACATTTACAAAACTTCCCAGCCTGATACACTTTCCATCTTTGAATTGAATATTGTATCCCTTATCAACCATCTGTCCAACACTCAAAAGATTATGATTCAAACCTTCAACATAAAGAACATAATCAATATTATGCTTACTATCAAAAGAAATACATCCTCTACCACAAATTATACCACCATTGTTGTCACCAAATCTTACAACACCACCACCATACTTCTCCAAGCTTATAAATTTTCTTTTATCACCTGTCATGTGATGTGAACATCCACTGTCAATTACCCATTCATCTTTTTCTTCAACTCGAGCAACTAGAGCTTTCTCTTCATTTGTACAACTAGCAGATTCAGTAGACACAAAATTATTTTCCTTGATAACAATAAACACAAACTCATCTTCACTTGCATTCCCTTTGTCAGATTCATCATCTGTCACACCTTCATCAGCAACATAGTAACACTTCTTTTGAAATTTAGGCTTGTAAGGTCTTGGCTTAGGAACTCTTTCTGGACACCTTGATGCAAAATGACCTATCTTGTTGCAAGAAAAAAATTTAATAGGAAACTTTCCTTTATACTCACCTTCTCCTCTGGCTTCCCTTTTGACAATAAGTGCTTCAAGATCATTCAGTTCTCTTTCTTCTTCTTCAATCTATCTCATTTCTTCCTCATATCTGAATACCTTTCTAGAAGAACTGTCACCCTGATCATATCTCTGCTTGTCTCTCCTGGAAGTAGTAGCTTTAAATGCAGATTATTTCTTGGGAAGGGCATCACCAAATTCAATCAAATCAAAAGCAGTAAGTTTACCAACCAACATATCTCTGGTTACATTTATCACAGTTCAGAGCTCCTCAATGGCTGCAGCTTTGATTTTGTATGCATCAGGCAAGGATCTAAGCACTTTAGCAACAATCTCTGATTCATCCACCTATCCACCAGCACATCTGATACCACACATAAGTTCATTCACTCTTTGCATGAAAGTAGCAATATTCTCATCATTACCCATCTTCAACAGTTCTTATTTTCCTTTTAGAAACTGTAGCTTAGCCATCTTCACATTTGCATCACCTTCATATAAAGTTTCCAAAAATTTTCAGATCCCATAAGCAGTTCTAAGATCCATAACATTTGTCATCTCAGAATCAGTCAAAGCACTCAACAATACTTCCTTAGCCCTAATGTTATATTCAACATCCCTAATCTCAACAGTAGTAGTAGGACCATTCAGAGGAATAACATACCTATTGCATGTAATGTTCTAGTAGGATTCACCAATGCATCTCAGATGACACTCCATTCGAGTATTCCAAAGAGAATAATTTGTTCCATCAAATCTTAGACTATCCTTCTTGTATGTCACCATCCTGGATCACCTCAAGCTGTTAAACTTCTTCCAAGGAACTTGCTCTGATACCAATTGTTGGAAACACAAGGGAAGACAATTGAGAAGGGGGGGGTAAATCAGTTGCCACCAAATTTCAAACTTATTAAACTTTAATCTCTGATCTAATTAATAACAGTGAAAGAATGAATCAATAAAACATCAGAAACACACATAATACCAAGATTTTTGCGTGGAAACCTTGTTAGGGGAAAAACCATGGTGGAGGTTAATCCACAAGTTATACCCTATTAAAAGTATAAGAAGAATATAAGAGGAATGCACATGCATTTCAGGTGCACTGCCTAGAGTTCACTGCTCAAAGGAAGACTCATTGTCTTACATAAAATATTTAGATTAAATCCATCTGAAGAATTTGAACTGAGAAAGTAGCATCTAATAATTCTTGAGTACAGTTCCGGTTAAGCACATGAAAAATTCTTCACTTTCTTTCACTCTTCTTCACACTATGCTCTACCTTCAAATGATCTAAACCTTATTCGCACATAGCACTCACACACTTCACATCATACATGTCTCAAATGAGATAAACAATCACTTATATATATATATCTGCAACAAGAAATTACATTGCTTTATGTCGGCTTCAACACAATAATAGAATGAATGCAAACTGTCGGCCCAAAATAATAAAGATTATCAATGCGCATCAACCAAGGTTGGCCAAAACATAGTAGAGACCTAAAACAATGTCCTTGAACACAAAACACTTTCAAATATTCTTCCTCAAATATCCATAACACGCTTCAAACACCTCGTCGGCCATGAACATGAAAACATGAACACGCAAGAGAAAATCTCGGATCCTGAGCACAATGATCAATGCAGACGTGCAACATAGATAGAATATGATCTAGAAACATCCACGAACACCACAAGAACATGAAAAACAACTCATATTACCAGAATCACATTATCTTCTTCCATGAACACCATTTGCAGTAACAAAATAGCTGTCAGAACACATAAAATTATAACTTGCTCAAATCTTCATGCACACCTATGAAACTTTCAGAGTAGAAACTAGATAGGCTTGAGAACAAATTGTTTAATCCACAACATATAGTTATCAACATACTGAAATTTCTACCATACTGATCTTCACTTCTTCACAAACAACCTGTAACATATTTTATTACAATTTTCTCAATATCCTCGACATATACAATCTTAAAGACATTAATGCTAATAGTGTTGACATCAATGACAACCACATATCAGCAATACAACCACAACATCCAATAGTTTCATCCTAGAGCACTCTACCAATCCCACTAATGTCACAAGAATGTATGGTCACATTAGGGACACTTGTATCAGGTAATGGACCAGTGTCAAAGAGAAGTGTGTTGTATGTGCGATGTACATCAAGTGCAATAACCTGAACTCGATGTTGTGTGGGGATTGTAGGTTGGTCTGGAATATGCTAATCCTATGAAAGCTACCTCACCCCAACCAAACTGTCTACCATAATTTCATCTAATATGAGTCGATACAACATCTAAAGGAATGCCATACTCCTCACTAATAAAGTGGTTTGATGATAGTCAATTAGTGATGGAATCTAAACACACATTACACACAATGGCATCACTCATCTGGGCCACATCTGAGGGTGATGGTAGCTCTACACGAATGTAGGGATCATAATTAATGGATGTAGCCTCAATGGGAGGAAGGCTAATATGCAGACATAATAAGTATCTGCCTATATGATCAGATGACATCTGATCGACCTAAGTAGCAATCATGGCAATACTATCAAAAAGGTCAAATCTAGTAGGTGCTACTACTGCACCTCATGTTGCTACTAGTTACAAACATTTTGGAAGAACCAAAAGGTTTGGACAAACTATGCCCTCTTGTTGACGGGCGGTGGTAAATCTAGACATCTATATTGAGGTTTGTCGACAAACCTCCCTCTTCCCTATCTAGCATGTGCAGGAATAGATGTGTAATCCACATCTAACCATAAATGGAACTCAACATATAATTGTTTGCAAAAATAAAGTGGAAAATCATCATTATGAGGCTATCTGTGATTGGCTTCCAACCATCTGTGATATATAAATGGAGTAACAAGCTCATATGTACACCTAGTAGCAATATATCCTCTATTTTTTTTTTGTCCCAGATAATGAGGGAACATGAGCTATATACATTATGTAGTGAAACTCTATGAGAAAAATATTGAATTTTCTCAGTGCCAACAACACTCTTGGCAACGAACCTATTAAACTCCTCAGTGTTGACATCATCATATGAATTGTATGATCGAATCGTGTCAATCATACGTGTGGTCTCCTGCTGAATACTAACTAATCTATCTCTATTATCTAGATTAGGGGAGTTTCGTATTGTTTGGTCCAAACATCTCAATGCATCCTCTAATCTCCTAATGCTATAATTATAAAAATTACACCTAGCTTGAGTGGAATGATGTAAACCCCGATCATCAGCCATATCTAGTAAGATGCTCCATAGGAAATTATAAAATATAGGAAATATGTGCAATGAGTAGCTTTCGTCATGAAATGAAAATAAGAACAATTTTAAGTTGATTCAATTATCTATGAAAAAGAGGGAGAAAGGGAGAGAGTAGGATTATGAAATTTTACCTATAAGAAATGTGGTACTAAAATATCCTATCATTTAAAACAAATTCACATGCAAAAGTAATGTAAGCATATAAATACATAAATCATGTAAAGTTATGTGTCATATATAGCATCATGTGATAAGAAGGTATACCATATCAAATAATAATATTGAGAAAGAATATAGACTAGATCTAATTGTCAAGGTGTATACATTTTTCTTAAGTATAGGAAAATATAAAAATGCAAGGTATCTCTAAATTCCAAATAACAATCATACAAGTGTGTATAGTATATGAAAGATTCATTTATCCAATGTGGCTCTAGGAATGTGATAAGGCATGTGGTCAAATAATGGTATATGTACAACTAAGGCATTTCATCCACAAATTAAAGATAGAGATCTAAAAATATGATATAGAAATGAAAGGGCATGCACCATAATAATATATAAGCAGCAAGAATAGGAACATAGGTTCAAACCAAGCATAAGATAAATGATTATAAATTTAAAGATATAATAGACATTATAAATTTTTGATTAAGTTATGGAAAGGATTATAATAATGTGATAAGAATTATAATTTTTACACTACATAAGCATAGGAAAACAAATAAAAATCCATGTTAATAGTTATAAATCAATACATGATATGTATTATGGAGCAACGAAGATATAAGTTATATCTATGTTGGACAAATGATAAGCTTTCATCCCACGTGTAAAGATTCTTTGAGTGACATTCATAGAATATGCACAATAATTTAATTAATGGTATGTTTTCATTTAGTTGTAGATGGAATGATGTAGAATATTTGTTTTGTTTCTCATGGATCATATTTTTGACAAAAAATATTTTTTTCTTTATCTGAAATAATAGTTTGTGTTAGGAAAAATGACACACATCTCTAAAGAAGACATCACAATTCTCTTCTATAGTGGCCCCTTTCTTGCTAAGTATCTTGATTGTATCTTTAAAAACCTCTTGACTACAACACATTCACAATTGTAATGATGCTTGATAATGGTAATCTCTAAAATAAAATGCATATAGAGGATGAAGGCATGTATACAATTTAGGAAGAGTGTGTCAACAACTTATGATAAACAATGAATAATAATGGTTTAATATGTGCAATAATTATCCAAATGAAGGGGCCTTATCATCTTGTTACCTTTTTCTTAATCATCCAATTAGACCTCATCAATTAATTGTAGGGCATGTTTTATTTTCCTACATTTTGGTGGACCCCTAATTTAAAAATTATCCTAGTTCTTGACTTTAGGATTTTATATTCTATATTTTTTTAATTTCAATATATTTTTTTTTGTTCAATTCACCTCTTTTTTAGGTTTAAATTTTAATTTATTTTCATTATCTTAACTATTCATTTCGTCAATCTTTCATACTAATATTTGTGTGTTGAAGAACCTACAAAGGTTTCATCTTCCCATTAAGCATAGCCCAAGACTTAAAGGTTCACATAATTAAAAATCTAAAATTGTATGGGTGTCTTAATGAAGAAGAGTTTGATTATGAAACAAGTAATATATCTTTGATCATTGTTGTGGGTAGACTAGATAGGCAAATAATCTCAAGGAAAATGATGCGCTAACATAGGTTTCTCTTATGCCCAAACTTTGTTGATGCTATGATTTTTTGCATTACTTTTTCCAACTCAACCAATCCATATCTATAGGTTTCTATCATCATAGACTATATTTATGGGAAATGTTTGTTCCTTAAACAAGACCAAACTTGAAAATTGCTCCTCCTAATTCAAAATGTTTATTTCTTTTCAAATATCTTTCAAATAATGTGTATGTTACCCTTCATCTTGTATGCCAAAACACTTTATATTGGGATATATGGATCTTTTATATAAGGATAAAACTAATGTATTTATTTTATCAAATGGATTAATCTAATCCAAGCATCAGAGTTTCACTTGTATTGTATTAGAAATTGAATACATATATAGCACACAATTGACTTATTTCCTAAGACCCCTTTTGATTTTTCTTGGAATGTATTAAAATTTATTCATCAACAATGAGGATTGACTAGTTATTAAACAAGTTTCCACTCTTTTTGTTTAAAAATAACAATCTATATATACACCAAAATGGGAACACTAAAAATTAGCATGGGTACACATCGCTTCTTGAGATTGGGTTAGAGAAAGCTACTGAGGTTTTCTTGGAATCTCAAACAAGATACCCAAGACCAAATATCAAAGGATAAATAAGATATGTTTTTAAAGGAGAACTCTCAATGAGACCCAATGATGGCCAAAAAATTCACTTGGTAGAGCAATGAGCTGATTTGAAATATTTGGACAACAAATTGATAAATTTTGCAATATTTTCATGTTATCTAAAAATGTTGAAAATTTGTTTATTAAGATTTTCTTGGAACTATTTCTAAGAATTTTATTGATTGTTCATAATGTATATTGTTGCATAGTATAGACCAAATATTAAAGGATAAATAAGATATGTTTTTAAAGGAGAACTCTCAATGAGACCCTATGATGGCCAAGAAATTCACTTGGTAGAGCAATGAGCTGATTTGAAATATTTGGACAACAAGTTGATAGATTTCGCAATATTGTCATGTTATCTAAAAATGTTGAAAATTTGTTTATTAAGATTTTCTTGGAACTATTTCTAATAATTTTATTGATTGTTCATAATCAATATTGTTGCATAGTATAGACCAAATATAAAAGGATAAATAAGATATGTTTTTAAAGGAGAACTCTCAATGAGACCCTATGATGTCCAAGAAATTCACTTGGTAGAACAATGAGCTGATTTAACATATTTGGACAACAAGTTGATAAATTTTGAAATATTGTCATGTTATCTAAAAATGTTGAAAATTTGTTTATTAAGATTTTCTTGGAACTATTTCTAAGAATTTTATGATTGTTCATAATGTATATTGTTGTATAGTATAGTTTGTTTGAATGTTGAGACATTGAATTCCTTCAAGTTGTTTGTAGTGTTTAGTGTGTAAGGTCAATTTTGATTGCAATGGTCAAATTAATTGATTTTTTTTGAAGATCTCTCATATAAACAATCCTTTAAAGGAGAAGAATAAAGTTGAGATCGTGAAAGGATCTTCTTTTTTATTTGATAAATAGATGTGCATATGTTAAAACCAAAATTTTGTTGTTATTTGATAAATAGATATGCATATTTTAAAACCAAATTTGTGTTGTATTATTGTCAAGTTGTTTGAATTAATTTCAAATGTCTCTATAAATAAAATGGGATGCCAAGACAACACAAACATGACCAAAGTGACAAAGACCAAATCCTAATCTAATGAGAAAGTTTATGAAAATGATGTTTTAAGATTAAAATAAGGAGATGAATAGAGAGACATGTACATGCAATCTTTCCTTAACTTATTTTTTGGTTTTTAATAAATTAAATATACATGGTCTTTTATCTTCTTCAACGATGCCATTTTTAAACATGATGGAATAAGTTTACTGAGAGGCCATGACATATATGGTGCCCAATTGACGTGATGAAATTAACCCTAGACTATCAAATGGCCTAATGTACCTATTTTGAATTTTGTTCCTCAAATTATAAACCTCAAAACTTTATTCTAAAATACCCAAGTTTTGTATAATATTTGGTTCAAATTTTATTTTGAAAGGCATAACACTAAATTTTAATTTAATATCAATTTTTAAGATAGGATATCTTAAAAAACAGAGTTGGAAGTTTTCTATGCTAACTAGAGCTACTTGTACAATTAGCTATGAGAATTTCCTCATTATTAGTACCCTTTTATTCTGAGTGGAGTCTTATTGAAGTATTGCTATAAGTGGTCTAAGTGAAACTAGTAAGTTGCTGATTGGAAGGTTGTGTGCTAGGTTAGTCAAGTGGTTAAGCGTCTTATAGGCATGAGGATATGATCTTTCTTTATTTTTCTTTGTTTATGAAAGATTGAATCTTGAATACTTTATTTGAACTACTTGAGATTACTTGCATTAGGAAAACATAGCATTTTATTTGGAAAGAAAAAATAATCTATTTAATGTTTTTTTGTGAAATTGCTTGTAACTACTCCATAATAAGAGAGTTGTTTGTCATAGGTATTGTTATACTAGATATGATTAAACAAGGATAGCTTAAAGGTTATTTGTAGCTAAAAGTTATTTGATTATGTTAGATAGCTAGTTGGTTACTCTTGGTATGGATTGTCCATTGAAGGGAGGGAGCTTGTTCATATTCTTTATGAGTAGAAATACCATAGAGTTTGTGGGAAATAGGATAGGTTATTTTCGGGGTTAAAGATTACCCATTAGAGGAAATTCCTATGCATAGATTATAGTGGCCTTAAGTCAAATTGAGTTGAGTAGTGTAAGTGAATAGGATGAATATTACTCGAAGTACTGAGTGAGAACACTTTGGCCAAAGTAGTGTGATTACCTTTGGCTCCACTGTCAATTCATCATGTCCTTGTAGTGCATACTAGTTCATGATTTTTCATACTCGTAGGGTAGATGAACGGATGATTAGGTTCCGATTTGTAGGACACAACACTAAGCTTAGATTGGTTGTCGTATGAGGTTACTCCACCAATCTCTTTGTCGAAGGGTAGGGCCATCTATCTTATGATAGGTGTGTGGGGGACTGCATATGAGTTTGTGGTTGGCAAAAAAGCACTTGAGTGATGCTGCTCCTCCTCAACAGGCGACAAAAGACCAAGATTTGAAAGACGGAACTTGGACCATCTATATCTATTGCTTTGAAGCTCGGTTGAGCTATGTATGTACTTGTACACATTCTTGGAATATTGTAATTTGTGAAATTATTTTATTGAAATGGAATCCATGTTGAATATTGTTATGACATCTATATTCATTTGTTCTCAATAAAGAAGAAATTTTTAATTGTAATGGTTAGTTACATAGTTTATTTACTCGCAAAGTGAAAACTTAGGAAAATTTACTTTAGTGAATGGTTGGCATGTTACATGTGGTATTAGAGCTATCAGGTTTAGCTCTAGAACCTATGAGCTCATCATACTTTATGTCTGACGTTATCTAATGTTTGGAAATTCTTGTGCTAGGATGGTACGTCTCAAGTTAACTTCCAAGAAGTGAGTAATCAAGAATGAGTGCTACCTGAAGGCCAAGAAGAAAAGAGAGGCCATTGTTAGAACAATTGAGGGTACTAACTACGAAAATTATATTTGGTTAAGTGACACTAAAGCCTTCAGTCACATACTTTCTTGGATCAATGATGTTAGGAGAAAGATGAAGATGGAAGCCAAGTTCAACTACCTGACTTCTATCTCACCAAAGAAGTTTGATTCATTATCACTTTCTAGGGATATGCCCTCAGAAGGAAGTGTTAGTCCAACATTTATCTTTAGAGACCCTAGAGTTCTTCCAATGGCGGAAGTAATTGTAATTTCCTCAAGTAATGAGTTCAAGGGTTATGTACCTCACAACTATGTATCAGATGATAAATCTGAAGGTTATTATCCATTCTGGGATAATGAACAAATGAGAGATGAGAAAAAATCTCAATTTGTAGGGTATAATCCATTAAGTTATGTGTTAGAGAGTGAATCCAAGGGATACTCTCCACTTGAATATCTGAATAGTCACTCCATGTAATCAAAAGGATATTGAGATCCTTGAGAAATGAATAAAACCATGTGTTTATCCAAAGCTTGTGCTTATTATTATGTGGAATTCCTTATGTGAAATTGATAACTCATTCTAATGTTTCCATAAGATAGGTGATAACATGATTGAATCTAACATGGATAAACCTTCAGTTATAATCCGTTCTTGTGAAGATGGTAATAACACAAACCAATCCTGGTGGAAGCCAAGAAGTCAGGAAAGGACCAGTAGGAGTTGAAGCTAGACTGAACCAAATCTTAGCAAGGTTGGAAAACCTAGAGCAAGAAAGAGGAGAAAAGGATAGAGTTGAGAAGGAAGTTTCGAATAACGAGAATGAGGGAGAAAAATATTCTCATGAACATGATCAAACTCATGATCATGAGAGAGAGAAATCACTTTCTTTTTTCGATGAAACTAATAGGAAGCATATGGCTTCTGAACTTTCATGAGATATGGAGAAAATTACCCCATCCAAGTTTGAGGGAAGCACCAACAGAGATGAAGTTGAGGCTTGGTTAGTCCAAATGGAGAATTATTTCAAGATTCAAAATTACTCTAAGGTTACCAAAGCAACTTGGGGAGCATACCAGTTAGCAGGAGAAGCCTCTAACTGGTGGATGAATAAAAAGATGGAACTAGATATTAGCTCACTGAAATTGACATGGAAGGAGTTTGTTGAAATTTTCAATATAAGATGGTTGCCCCAACTCTATTTTGACTAGAAAATCATAAATTTTTAGAGTTTGAAACAAGGTGAGATGATGGTTAATGAGTATTGGGAGAAGTTTACCCATCTGCTATATTATGCTCCTATGTACCAAAAAGATGAATGCTTCTGCATAAGAAAGTTTATCATGGGACTTAATAGTCAGATTGGAGGAGAGGTGGATGTGCACGGTCCAACTACTATGGATCTTGTGTATGAGAAAGTGGTTAAACAAGAGCAGAAGCTTAAGGCTATCTCCATCCGCCAGGAAAATAGAAACCGTAAGAATATTGTTGGAGTTCAAGACAAACCAACTCCAAAGAAGGTGGAAGTTGTGTAAATTGTACCCAAGCAAGGGGAAAAAGGATCCTGTAATCGTGGAAAAGAATAAAAAAGGGAACGTAAGAGGAATAGTTCCAGTGGTGGGAATACCAACAATGCTGGTGGAAGGGCTAGTAAATATAGAGAATCCGCAAGGAAGAGAGGACCGAATATTGGATGTTTTACATGTGGAGGAGACCACTATGCTAGAGAATGTCCCAATAGGTCTTTTGGGTCATGATCTTATGGTAATCCACTTCCTACCCAACAAGCGATGTTCCAGTAAAAGATACATGCAGTTGTGGATGATCGCCAGACAGAGTATCAGGTGACTCCAATTGAGACTCCATATATTTTGTTTGGCTTACCCATTTATATACTTATAGATACTGGTGCAACTGAGAATTTAATTTCACCTAGAGTAGCTAAGAAAATATCTAGAAAGGCTGGTTACATGGCAAAGTCTTGGGATGTAGAGTATGCAAACCAAACAAGAGCAAAGGTGGAACAATGTTTGTTCAAAGCTAGGGTAGAGCTACTTTGTTTTTCTATAGAAGTGAACCTATATGTCGCACCTTTAGGATCCTATGATGTTATCCTAGGTATGAATTTTCTAAGATAGATTTGAGATCTAGATACCACCAGTTGAGAATTAACGATGAGGACATCTTTAAGAATGTGTTCAAAACTAGATATGGACACTATGAGTTTATAGTTCTACCCTTTGGTTTAATGAATGCACCTGCAATATTTATGAACCTTATGAATAGTGTATTTAGGGATTGCCTAGATAAGTTTGTCTTGGTTTTCCTAGATGACATTTTGATTTACTCAAAGAATGAGGAGGATCATTGGAGACATTTAGAGATAGTTCTACAACGACTTAGAGAACATAAGTTGTATGGAAAAATATCTAATTGTACCTTCTTCTAGAAGAGAGTGCATTATCTTGGACATGTGATCTCGGCTGATGGAATTTTAGTAGATCCAACTAAGATCAAGGCGGTGCTTGAATGGCTAGTACACAAGAATGTCTCAGAGGTTAGAAGTTTTATGGGCCTAGCAGGGTACTATAGAAATTTTGTTGCAAACTTCTCCAAAATAGCCTTTCCAATTACTTCTTTGTAGAAGAAAGGGAAGAAGTTTGAGTGGACAAAGAAGTTCCAAGTAGCCTTTGACCTACTCAAAGAGAAGTTGACTATGATACCGATTTTGAAAGTACCAGATCTTAAGGGTGACTTTACTGTTATCTCAGATACATCAAGAGAGGGCTTAGGAGGTGTGTTAATTCAAGATGGGAAAGTAATTGCTTATGAATCAAGGAAGCTGAAACCTTATGAGAAAAAATATGCATCACATGATTTAGAGTTAGCAGCTGTGATTCACACATTGCAAATGTGGAGGCATTACTTGCTAGGGAAACCCTTTGAGATGAAAACTGATCATCATGGGTTGAAGTACCTATTCACTCAACCTAATCTTAATACTAGACAAAGAAGATGGTTGGAGTTAATATTGTATTATTACTTCAACATCAGTTACATCAAAGGAAAGGAGAATTGGGTGGTTGGTGCCTTGAGTCGAAGATGTCATATTGATTCAATAGTGACAGTTCAAACTCACTTTAAAGGTCAAGTTTTGTAGAAATGCAAAGAGGATGAGTACTATATGCAAGTCAAGCAAGCACTCACTAGTAATCTGCATTATGCTAGGTATGAAGGTTTTAATTTTGAACCTAGCGGTATACTTAGGTATAAGGGGAGAATGTATGTACTTGATTCGAAAGAGTTAAGAAATTTGGTATGGAAAGAAGTACATGAAGCACCATACTTTGGACACCCTAGTGTGACAAAAATGATAGCAAATATGAAGCTATTATATTTTTGGAAGGGCATGAAAGGAGATGTTGCTATATTTGTGGCTAGGTGTCTTGAATGTCAAAGGGTGAAAGTGGAGCATCATCATCCCATAGGCTTGTTATAACCACATGATATACCAGAGATGAAGTGGCAAGTCATAAGTATGGACTTTGTGCAAGGATTGCCTATGTCAAGGAATAATCATAGTGCCATTCTTGTGGTTGTTGATAATCTTACCAAAGTGGCACATTTCATACCTGGGAATCTAACTAATGGAGCACCTATCATAGTAAGAAAAAATGTGCAAGAAGTGTTTAGGTTGCATGGGATTCCTGAGAAGATTATCTCAGATAGGGATGCATGAGTCACTTCTAGGTTTTGGAAAACCTTATTTTCTACACTTGGGACTCAACTAAATATTAGTTTAGCATATCATCTAGAAACATATGGACAAACTGAAAGGGTGAATCAAGTATTAGAAGACCTACTTAGAATGTATTGCATGGATCATCAGTACAAGTGGGAAGACTACTTGCCTTTAGTGGAATTTCCTTACAACAATTCTTACCATTTTGTAATAAAGATGGCTCCTTTCAAAGCGTTATATGGTTGAAAGTGTCAAACTCCTATAAGTTGGATAAACTTGAGGATAGAGCGAGTCTTGGGCCAAAGATGTTGGCTGAAATGGAAGAGCAAGGGATAATTCTTAAGCAAAGGTTGGCTGAAGCTAACGACAGACAAAAAAGCTATGCTGATGCTAAGAGAGTGCCCCGAAATTTTGCCGTAGGTGACAAGGTGTTGTTGAGAGTGAAACCTTGCAAGATTTCCATTAAATTTGGGAAGTCTTCCAAATTAGCCCCGCACTATGTAGGACATTTTAAGATTCTCGAGGATATGAATTTGGTAGCTTATTGAATTGTGTTGCCACCAACTCTTGCTAGGATGCATAACGTATTCCACATGTCTTACCTAAAGAAGTATATACCAGGTGATAATCATGTGATTGATTAGAATTATTTACAGGTATAGGACCCAGGAGTGGTAACACTCAAGCCTATCAAGGTGCTCGAAACATGTAAGCTTCGCCTGTGTAATAATGAGGTTCTACAATGCAAAGTCAAGTGGGACCAATATGCGAAAGACTCTGCCACCTGGGAAGATTATGCTGAGATACAACAAAAATTTCCACATGTTTAGATGCATTTGAGAGTACTTGAAACAATATGTTGTTTGTGTGTATTTTTTATGTTGCTACATAAAATCATCAGGGATGATGATTCACAAGGGGGGAGTATGTTAGACCCCAATTGTGTATTTACTATATACTATTACTATGTACCTGGTAAATGTGCATGTAATTTGAATTTTGAATGAGAATAAATTGTGCTTGAACTTTGTTATCAATGATTTATGAATGAATGTTATTTCATAAATAATGACATGTGAAGAAATGCATATATGTGTTATGAATTAGATATTCTAACTATGGAGGAATATTATGGGTAATGCATATTTTTTTGAGCAATTGACTACTATGGGAATGTGTTAGTTGATGCAGGTATATGTTCAATCCTCTAGGTGGAGGGGAAGTATTACTCAAGAGAAGATCTTGGTTGGGTAACCAGTAACATAAACTATCTGAGCTTACACACACTCATAGTAGAATGGTTGAGTCAAGTTACTATGTTGGGATTTGGTAAGTCATCTTTAGTATGATGTGTATGCATTAGTAAGGGTCTTGATTATTGTTGAAATCATGCTTGGATGAGGTTTATCTATTTTGAGCTTATGAGTTCTTCTTTATATTACTATGCTTGTATAGATGAGGTGAATATACCTGGAATGTATGTATTTGTATACATATGCATGTCGATGATAGATCATATGCATGAAGGAACATGCACATGCGAGTACATAGGTAATCGTACCTATGCACGCTTATGAATGGGTTGCTTATGAGCATGGAACTATCGAATGGACAATACACCATGAATATGTATAAGTATTAATACACCACACGTCTATTTCCTATCAATACAATAGTAATTGTGTATGTGCTTGAGTAAGAAATCGAGTGTGTATATATATAAAAGACATATACATATCCATATGTATACATGTGCTGATACAAACGTATCAATAGGCAAATGGATATGCCCATACAGATATATCAACCTATGTATACATACATATACATGTACATAGAGGAATACATTTATATATATATGCAAATATATATACAATCGATATTTATTATATTTCTATGTGAATGTTAACTCGTTTGTGTTTCATTTGTATATCGAATGTGTACATACTCATTTGACATGAGATGCATATATATTAATATATACATATACATAAACATATATATATATATATATATATGTGAAATAACGTAATGTTATTTATTGGTGTATATATATGTAATTATATATCTATATAATATTTGGAGGCTGAATATATATATACTTAGAGGCCGATTTGTATGTAATACACACAAAGCATTTAAATGCCAAATATTATGTAGAATGACATTGGATAAAGGTCGAACTATATGGGAGATATTGTGCAACAATAAAAGGTTGATATGGATAGAACCATAAGTTGATACTATTGTTAATGCAACTTGGAAATATTAGTAACAATTTATTCAAAGCTGAGAATGCCTTTATCTAAGAGATAAATTGATAGAATATAAGACAACCTCATAAAGTATTAATGCTTGAGAATATGTAAAATAAAAAATAAGGCAAGAAATGGTCAAAGGCACCTTTTGAGCGTTATTTTGAAGGGTTATTCATCTTTCCTTTGTTGCTTATTGAAACTATGACTGAGTCAACTTTGTCCAAGTGTTGTTTGAAAATTGTAGATTGTTTCTATGAGAATAACCATGCCAAAGCAATAGGGAGAATGCTACATACTTGGTGCTAGTTTATGAAGTTCTATTTTGTGTAGAAGTCGATTGTTGTTGCAATTCAAATTTCATCATTTGAACATGTACACTTTTGAATTGGTCTTTGCTGCTGTCAAATAAGAAGAGTCGACCTATAGCTTCTTATGTTGAGTTTTTGCTTAGTTGCTGCCACCTTTTAAGCTAAGTGAAGTGAGTTTACGTGCATGGAATAAGCTATCATTTTGCATGCCTTTTCTGTAGGCTGAGAAGTCTCCTTTTTGTTGTATAAATAGAGAGGTTTACACTCTCATTTGGGACACACTAATCTACATTAGTCTGCAATTGCATTCTGTTGTATTTTGTGAGAGCCTTGAGTATTTTGTGAAGAGCTAGACTATGTGAGTTATATTTGTGAGAGCATAATATCAACTAGTGAGTGGAGTCTTATTGAATTATTGTTGGAAGTGGTCTAAGTGAAGCTAGTAAGTTGCTGATTGGAAGACTGTGTGCTAAGTCAATCAAGTGGTTAAGCATATTATAGGAATGAGGATTTGATCTTCCTTTATTTGTCTTTGTTTATGAAAGATTGAATCTTGAATTATTTATTTGAACTACTTGAGATTACTTGCATTAGGAAAACATAGAATTTTCTTTGGAAAGGAGAAATAAGCTCTGTTTAATGTTTTTTTGTGAAATTTCTTGTAAATACTCCATAATAGGAGAGTTGTTTGTCATATAGGTATTGTTACACTAGATATGATTAAACAAGGATAGCTTAAAGGTTATTTGTAGCTAAAAGTTATTTGATTATATTAGATAGCTAGTGGGTTACTCCTAGGATGGATTGTCTATTGAAGGGAGGGAACTTGTTCATATGCTTTGTGAGTAGAAATACCATATATTTCATGGGAAATGGGATAGGTTATTTCTAGGGTTAAAGATTACCCATTGGAGGAAATACCTATGCATAGATTATAGTGGCCTTAAGTCAAATCGAGCTGAGTAGTGTAAGTGAATACGATGACTATCACTTGAAGTACTGAGTGAGAACACTTTGGCCAAATTAGTGTGATTGCCTTTGGCTCCACTGTCAATTCACCATGTCCCTGTAGTGCATACTAGTTCAAGATTTTCATACTCGTAGGGTAGACGAACATATGATTAGGTTCTGGTTTGTAGGACACAATACTAAGCTCAGAGTGGTTGTCATATGAGGTTACTCCACCAATCTCTTTGTTGAAGGGTAGGGCCATCTATCTTATGATAGGTGTGTGGGGGATCGCATATGAGTTCGTGGTTGGCAGAAAAGCACTTGAGTGATGCTTCTCCTCCTCAAAAGGTGATAAAAGACCAAGATTTGAAAGGCGAAACTTGGACCATCTATATCTATTGCTTTGAAGTTTAGTTGAGATATGTATGTACTTGTACACATTCTTGGAATATTGTAATTTGTGAAATTATTATATTGAAATGGAATCCATGTTGAATTTTGTTATGACATCTATGTTCATTTTTTCTCAATAAATAAAAGAACACTTTTATTGCAATGGTTAGTTACATAGTTTATTTACTCGCAAAGTGAAGAATTAGGAAAATTTACTTACAAACATTCTAAAGTCCAAATATTAGATGAAGTCATGAATTCCAAGACAAACAAAGATATTGATCCAAAGATGGATAAGGCTACAAAATCAACAAACAATAATCAATTTTAGTAAATATCTACAAATTTGAGAGAATAAGATTCTAATCATAATAAAGCATCAAGAAAACATGCAGTTGTTATGGCTTATATCCAAGGCAACAAATTTATAATTTCCAATCAAAGAACATAATTAGAAAAATGAAGTTTAATGAGATCACTTCAGATTTACAATTTGTGAAGTTCCGAAGGAAACAAATATGGACATTCCTAGAACATTATGGGGATGGTCAAAATATAATTCAAGAAGGTTCACTAGCACATAAACTCGAGAACATAAGTTTCTAGTATGAAATTGCAATCTATTTTTTCCTTTTAAGAAGGTTTAGATGCCTCCAAAGTTTAAAGTATATTAAAAATGTAACTAGCAAAATTGGTCTAGTTATCAACTACCATACCATTTCAAATTTTCTCTAAACATTTGGGAATAATTAATGTGTTTGAATTCACTAAATCATTGAAGTTAAATTAGAACACTGAGTATTGTTGTCCATACTCCAGAGAATAATGTTGAGACAAATTCAAACTTGGTGGTAAACCAGTTAAAAAAAGAGAGGAAAAATGTTACTCGGTCAAGTATGTAGGTCAAGGCTGCAAACTCACTGAGCTTGACTCAGACTTGTATCTACAAAAACATAGTACTTGTAAACCACTCCCACAAATTTAAAGGTATCTTCAAACATAGACTGTAATGTAATAATATGAAACTTAAGGTATGTTCAAACACAATCTTTTTACATTGAAAGACACAGGAATTATAGTGACAATAAGCAAGGCATGTGAGAAAATCAGAGAGGAGGAATTTCATATGGGTCAAGAAAATATGCAAGGTACATGAGGAGACACATCAAGCACCTATCCTATGAATGGCTGAACAAAGTTGATGAATAGGGGGTCGAGCCCACTAAATGGGCGATGCATATGACAAAGTAGTAAGGGTTTCCATTCCAATGTTGAGACCTTCACAAAAACCCTTGCATTGCATAAAGTAGCATAGGGCTAGGTAGTGGGCATAAGGGAGGTAGGATGACACCTGTGAACTAAAAAACACACAAAACCCTAACTTAACCAACTGTTAATCATACAAAACCCTAACATGTAACATATAAAAATAAACAAAAGCACTACAAAACATTAACTCAGCTAACAAAAGCAAACATTTTCAAAGCTAAAAGCAATGCAAGAAGGAATGCATAATGAGATTACCTAGTGTCCGATAGCAATTTGTAGGTCTTGTTAGTGCTCAAGTAGTCTTTGGTCACAAGAAACTCGCCTGAACATGCAAAATACCCACAACCATTTTTATTTTTTATTTTTTTATATTTGAGATATTTGGTTGAAAAGGTTTTCGCTGAAACCTTTTTGACTGAATATGTGTGGCCAGGTCGGAGCCAAGTAGCTGCCATGTGGTTTTGGCCAAATCGTTTTCGCCCAAAAATGGTTCACATGAAATTATGTAGTTGGCCCAAACTATGACACAGGTTTGTACTTTTACCCAAAACTATAATAAGGGTAAATCAACTCACATGTGGCCTCCAAAATTCCAAAGATATGGTGGTTTGTTCTCCTATTATTCAAGGCATCACTTTCTTCCTCCATTATGCATGCTTATAATTGTTCGGGTGTTGTTGGCAGTATGTGGGTAGATGGTTTGTGAATTTAAGTTTTTAAAGCTTATGGTTTCTATTCACTCAATCTACTTGGCCATTTGAAAATTCCATGCTCACTCTACCTTTCCATTTGAAAATTCCATGCAAGAATAGAACCACACATATCAACCTAGATTATAAGCATGCCAAAACATTGAATAGTAATACAAGTATTCTATTAGTATTTTCATATGACACAAATGACAATAAATTAAGTTGAATAGAGAGTTGAAAAGTTGAAGAAGAAGAAAGGTATGCTTAGTTCTTATTAGTTTTCTATAAAAAATATGAGTTCAAGTTATGTTTATTAATTTGTAGAAATCAAATGCATAATACATACATACTCTTGTAAATAGCATTTGTCTATTTTTTTCTCAAAGGATTTGACAACATAGTCAATTATCGTCAAAAGGAACTCTTGAAGCATCTTCCAATATACCTAGACACTCTTCATTGTCTACATACTTTCTTCATTCTTCATAGCTCCCAATATGGCTTCTCTAAGGCTTTAATATTTCTCCTTGCAAAATGGAGAAAGTGAGCAGAAACAAGAAAGCTCTAGATTAACTCCTCATAACTTTTTCTAAGCTTTTGTAGCTAGAATTTTTTGTGCAATGATATTAATTTTTCTTTACCCGAACCTAAAGAGGGAGATCATATAAAGAGGATGCCTTGGGAATGGACCCAAATCACCATGGCCTACAACTCTAAGGTTTTATATAACTCAGTTTGCTAATGACAGTTTATAAATTTGTTATCTTCTATCCTTTCTTTTGATGTTATGCCTATGAGACACTAAGAACACATCATCACCTGAGCCCTCAATGTTAATTTTTTCCTCTAAGAGGTATGGTATTTTTGGAAGACTTCCATAATCTCTTAAAAGTTATCGCACATAGAAAGGGGCACAAACAGACCTAGACAACTCAATGAAAGAGATTTAGGAGATAACACAAGCATTTATGGCCTACAATTGGGCTTGTGTTGATGATATGTAATGCCAATAACTAATACATTGAATGGTACATAATTGAAAACACACAAAAAACCTAACCCAAATTTCTCTAACATACAATTTTTTCTAGCAACCAATATGTATATATTTATTTTTTAGTTTTTCAACAACCAATGTACATTTTTTGTTTCTTTTTGGTTATATACATGCATTCAAATTGAACCCACTAATCTAATAGACTTACTGGGTACACCAAACATACAAAATTAGTCACCTTTGATCATCCTGAGTACTCTCCAGTCTACAAGTCTGAATCCATTAATGATCCTGACAACCCTTTGTATGAATATGTTGTCACACTATACCATGTGCTACTCTTGAGGGTTTCCATACCCCAAATAGTCAATTTCATACTTGTAGGGTTTCATCCCCAAGTACTCAACTGATGTAGCAATGTCACTTTCCTGGAAATGAGAGTGGAATATTTTAAATTTCAAGTGTTTTTCCAACTTTTCCCTCAACAATTCCTATACTTCCAACACCCAGTGACCCCAAGCATAGGTAATCAATCCCCCCAATCAGTGGCACTAAACTAAAAAATCACTCCCTTAATCATTGGTAGTTAATTGATGAATCCACCCCTCAAACCCTGGTGTTAATTAATGATACAAACACCAAAACTCAACTGCTTCCATTGGTAGACTCGGTCACTGCTCAACTAGAAGAAACAAAAGTACAATCACTTCCTAACTGAAGATTCAACTGCCTTATTCTAAACACATAAAGTCCTAATTAAAAACTAAAAGTAACTGCAAACTTATCTAATTGCTAATTTTATGTTGTCAAATCACTTGCACAAATACTGATTAGAAAAGGGGGCATGACATAGATGTAGATGCCAATAGTTCTAGAACTAAACATTCAAAAAAAACTTGTAATAACAAGACAATTGGCATGGAAAAGAAGATATATGAATAAAGTATTAAAAAATAATAAATGGGCATGACGAATCATAAAAAATTGATAGTACCCTACAATCTCTTAATGAAATTATAGAAGGATTAAACAATTATTGGCTCTACAATGATGAAGAATTTGTATATATTTTTAGAATAATAAATATCCTCTCTCTTTACATACACTAGAAACATGAAATACAAAAGAAAGGGTCTCATCCTTCATGAACAAGGGATCATTAAACCAATATATGTGTAGTAAAACATCACAACTTGGGAGTTAGTATATACCTTATGATGTGCAATTTGACAATGCTAGTGATTCCTTTAATAGATCATTGTTAATTCTTAAAATAACGTTGAAAATAGAAACCACTATGAAAAATATATTGGAACATGCACATCAAGAGCTACACAATTGAAATTATTTTCAAGTATTTCAAAAGAGGACCATAATACCATTGATATTGATAGTGTTGATAGTGATTAGAAGAAATTTAATCACTAATATATGTTCAATAATTCCTTAGAGACTTGGTATTTTCTTCTTGAAGGTTATATATGAGGAATTATTATGGAGTACCATCCACGACCTATGATGAGTGACACAATAGAGGGATTCATCAAAGAAGATACTAGTACCCACAATATTTTGTGGGAGTCCAACTTACAGTATTGCAGTATGAAATACATGGATATAAAGATCAAAATTAAGAAACAAAGTGCCATAAATCTCTATTAAAATAAGAATGGGTATCACTGAAGAAACATAGATTTTATTTATCATTTCTATGATACAATATGCAATTTGTTATCCTTGAATCTAGCTGTGCTTGATTCATGGGATAACCCTTATGAAACTTGTCTGTTTCATAGTCCCGAGCACTCTAAGCATGCAAAACGAGGAAAATCTCAATTTTCCCTCATGCATGATCCTAAGTCTTGGAACGTCTTTTGAATGTTAACTCTCGTCAATTTTCCAAAATTCTTCTTTTTGTCCAAATTATGAAAATTAAGTTCACTTGTGTTATAAATTTTTTATACTTGCAAGGTTGGGGTTTTTCCTCGACCCTGCAAGTCAAGTTTTAAAAAAGGGAAGTTTTCTTGTCAAATCAGAGATTTTTTCCGAAATTGCAAGTCACTTGTAAAATCGTTAAGTTTTCCCAGAACTACGAGAATGCTAGTAGGCGTGCCAATTTTTACCGCTCCTGCAGTCTTGGTTTTCACACCGAGTGCATTAATTGTCTTTTTAATGTATTTTTAACTAAATTTAAATGCCTTTTAATTCATTCTTCTTCCTCATTCTACTCGCCATTCTTCCTCTTACCTATGTTGTGAGCTTGCTGGGATTTCGTTTGTTCAAAGTTTAAGCCGATTCCAATCGAGTTTTGACCTAGGGTTTCATCATTCTCTCGGGTATGTTCATCCTTTTCCACTTTTCTTTCTCCTTTATATCAATTTTAATTTAGGCCATTATTTTAATCCTTTCTCATTTTGTGTTTAGGGTTTTTTGATTTATTTCTTTTCTTTGGTAATTGTTGTTATTGTTTGCATCAATCCTAAGTTCCAAATCTAGGTTTCATTTAAATAGTAGTAGGGTTGATGCATCGTGAGTAATTTCCACATTTTCTTTGACATGGATGTTAAAATCTATTCAAGTTGCATTTTCCATGATTTCTATTTTGGTTGATGTTTGTGTCAAAGTTTGTTTGCATAGTCGAGGTTTTACCAAATGTGCAAATGAGCTATCATTTCATACTACCGAAAATACCATCAATGAATCCTAAAATCCTTTTGCATGATCGGTGGAAAGTCCCACCTATGCAAAAGTAGGTTCAAACGATATGTCATTTTGGTGATTTTCAGTGAAGTTCCAAACAATGTAAACCCTCATTGTATGGTTGGGGAAATTCATTGACCCTACAAAGGATTACATTTTCCTTTGAAACTCATCAAATTTTCTCACATTTCCAAAAGTTAAGGCTTTAAGTTGCATATGTAAAAATGTCTAAAAACCTCGAAGATGCAAAATCATCTAGTCTCCAAGTTGAATTTGCAGTTTTTGTTGACCTCAAGTGCAAGTATTACCCATTTTTGAGTCGTGGATTTTCCTCAATTCAACAAAAGTTCTTTCTATCATTTGTAAATCCGTCAAAATTTTCCGCATAAACAAGGCCCTTGAGTTGTATTGCTTGTAGAATTGACATTTTTCGTCGAACTTGCAAACTGTGAAGTGTTCCCCATTTGTAGGGTTGGGGTTTTTCCCCGACCTGACAAATAAAACCAAGTATACTTGTAAAATCAGAGAATTTTCTCGATTTGACAAAACAATGTTCTACTTATTTGCTAAGTCATGGATTTTTTCCGAATTTACAATGAAACAAGTTCGTACTTGTAAAATCAGAGAATTTTCTCGAATTTACAAAAGATGATCTTCCTACTTGTAAAATCAAAGATTTTTTTAAAAATTGCAATAATTGATCTTCTCCCAAATTTGTAAAATTGGTACTTTTTGCTGAACTTTCAAAAAGAAAACTTCTTTTTTGTAATTTTGGTAATTTTGACTGACTTAACAAATTTTTAATCAAAATCAATTTCCACTTGTAGATTCATTATTTTCTAGTGTATACGCTCATTTCTTGCCAAATTTTCCTCACTGGAAATTTTCCTACTTCACCAAGATAACCCTTTGTGCTCCGTTTTTTGTGTCCATCATGCTCAAACCCCAATTTTCGTGCACAATCCATTTTCAACCCTCTTTGCTATTTCCTAAAATTATTTTTTTCCGAACATCTACAATATGTTAATCTTCTCATGCAGTTTCTTTGTGCACATTTTTGAGATCTTGCATCTGCATTTTTGCAAGTCCATTCTTCCGTCGATGTCAAATCCATCTCCATCCAAGGGGAAAGCAATGAAGTACAAATACCAATGTGTAATTCCTCCTACAATGGTCTCATCGAATGTGGATGCAATTAGAGATACAAAGATTGGTCATGTAGACATGGGTGAGTTTGTTGAGAGAATTGAGAAGCAACCATTAGCCAATGTGATGAAGTCAATAATTCACAACAATATACATCTTGTGGCTTCTTTATTGTTAGCTACTCAAAATCCAGAGTTCGTGTTGCAAGTTGCTTCTCACTATAACAAGGATGATAAGAAAGTCATGGATTCAAATGGTAATGTGGTGATGGAGTTAGATGTAGATTTATTTCATAAAGTTTTCATTTGCCCAGATGTTGATTCATATGTGGAGATTTCTAAGGAATTCGCACAATCTAAATATGATAGGGATCCTGATTTTGCAAAGAAAATGATCAACATTAAATGGCTGAAGGCTCCTAGGCTAGGTGTTACTAGATGGCCCAAAAACTCTCCTCATAGTGATTTTATTGAAGATGTGAATGACCTTATCACTCTTCTCAGTAGAGTGCATGGTTTGCCTACTTCATTTTATTTTGAGGATTGTACATAAACATACATTAAGATCATTTTGAAAGGGAAGCAAAAAATCTTTTGGGGAGAGGAGATCAACAATTCTCTCCATGAGAAATTGAACTAGGTGCATGCAAAACATAAGTTCTACGTGACCTCATTTTTAGTCTATGCTTCGGCCTCCATGAGAAACTTTCTAGGTTTGACTTTTGAAGGTGACAGGAAGGTTACACCAATTTTCAAATACTTCCCATGGATCACCCTCGAGGGAAGTATCAAGCAATTTAGAAGGGTGAATGATGCCTTCTTTGGACCACTCATGTGTTCTTTCGATCTTGAATTGGAGAACAAAAGGGTGTCAGATGAAGCATGGAAGACAATGAGCAATTATGGATGCATGTACCTACAGTTTCCAAATTTTACATTTTTGAGAGAAGGATGCTTTGCTAGCTATCCTTACATGCTTCCACGTTATCCAAGTGATAAAATTGTTCTAATGGAGTAATGCAGGTAGATTATTGTGGTTCATAATAAACAGATGGAATCTCATAAGTTGGGGTTCAAATTTCCATTGGCGATTGAAAGGTACTCCATTCTGACCTCACATAAGGCAAAGTTGGTTGAATCAAAAATACAACAAGTGATAATCAAATTATACAAGGCAAGATCTGAATTTGACTACAAAGGCATGAAGTCTCGAATCAAAATGGCATTCTCTCATGTGCATGAGATCAAAGACATTTGGGTCGACCTTAGGACAAAATGAGAAACCAAGAGGATGGATTATTGTAGATTCAATTTAGATCAAATAAGGGAATTGGATCTTGTTGATATCCCAAAGGACATGGAAGATGAAGATACTATTCTGGATTCTGAATACGAGAGAAAGAACATTTTAGTTTCTCCTCTTCCTTCAATTCAGTGGTCTCGAAAAGTTATATCAATCTGAGAAAGGTTTCAACCAATCTTAGCCAATACAAATGTTTGGTTGGATGAAATGGATCTTCAATTGAAGCCTATCTTCATAGGGCCAAATGATGAATCTCAAATGCAAGTAGGAAGAAATCAGAGCTAATGACTAAAAATAAGAATGATGCTTCAAGCTCCAACAAATCTTCAAAGCCTAGGATCAAATTTGTGGTCAAAGGTGGTAAGAAGAAAACTGGGAAATCTACAAAGGAACCATCCATAGAGGCCCAAGAGGAACATGTGCACCAAGAGGAACATGTGCAAGAAGAGGGGAAATTTGATGAAGAGGATCATGAATTTGTGGTCAAAGGTGGTAACAAGAGCTCGAGGGATCATCAAACATACATCAATGCCAGATAATGAAGTACATGCAATCCTGAAGAAACATGATGATTTCTTGATGTAGAATGTTGAAGAAGGTTTACCATGCCTTAGATTAATTTTCAAGTTTGAGTTATTTACAAGTTTTTTTAGTTAGCCAAAGACAATTTACATGTCATTTATCAAATTATAAATACATGTAACAACTTTGAAGTCCTCCAATAATTCTGGACTCCATCGTTGAATAAGTTAAAGTAGTTATACTTTTTCCTAGATTAGCTCTTGGCTCTCACCTATAAATATGAGAGAGCTCATTTGTATTTGTACCTTTTAATCTTTTGCAATGAAGTGCCGCTCAAATTGTATTCCAACTTTGAAACTTTGAGTTCAAATTGCATATCAATTTTAATCAATAAAGAAGGCGAATTTGCATACCAACCTTTGTTTTGGATTGAATTTGAATGAGTGAGAATGTTCTTATATATTTCTCACTGATTTATCTTATTAATTGATTGAATAAGTGGCATTTCCTTATGTATGATTGGAGGGTATTCAAGCTAAATTTTATAGAATTTGTGTTATATGATTTACTTGAAGATTGTGTGTGTGATATTAATATCTTTTGGTGAAGAATTGTCAAGACTTTGAGCTTGGAATTATTCATTTGGTATGTGGATATTTTCATGGTGTGGATTGAAAGACCTTGTGCTCTAACTTACATCATTGGTTATTGATGAATTCTCATTGGGAACAATGAAAAGACTTTGTGCTCTCGTGTGTTTTCTGGTTACATATCTTTTGGTTATACTAGTATTCTTAGATTATGCTTATGTCTAATTGAGAATATTGGGAACTATTGCTTAGGTTATTACCTAGAATTGTTTAGAATTACGAAGTAACACCATGGAACATTGTAAACACATTTTCTAAAATAAGAGAAAATGATGAATGTAACACACCCCCTACATGGTTAAAATAGTGTATCTATTGTAAAGTATAACATAGTTTACTTTTTGTTTCGGTAAGTAGTAAGAAGGTAGCCTCCCCTTTTTGAGAGGAGAGATTTATCTCATAATAACCGTGGCTGAAATTACTATTTTGTATCTATAAAGGGATTACAAAATATTCACCCTACATAATTAACAAGTGTGTCTCATCAAATGCTTTGTATGTAACTGTAACACATGCATTATACAATGTGTTGTACATGTGTCAATAGAATTTCATCATTGTATTTAAATCACAAACACTGAGGTGTCTTGTATATGAACAACTATAAAAATAGTGTCTCTCTTCTCAGCAACACATTAACTCTTTCACCAGATTCATGGCAAGTTTAAATTTACTAAAATCAAATTGTTGAAATTAAAATGTAATAAAACTAAATTAATTTTCTCGAAATAAGAACATAACGTGTATGAAAACTATAATGTTGGAAAAGGGATATTTTTTGTTTTTATAATTTTAATACCTGCAAATATTCTAGATAGACATGTGATAACAAACTAATCTATTTGAATAAGTAGTAAAACACAATGTAGTAAACATATAAATACCATTAAACATTCTCTTTTAGGTGAGCAAGCCCAAATCCCTTCTAGATCAATCCTTCACTCCGCACGTGATATCAAATCTACCTCTTTATAAAAATAAATAAATAAGAAATACTACTATTGTTGATACAAAAAGGGAAACCATGTTTTTCTCCCATTCTCAATTTGAAAAGACTTGTTCTATTATTTCCTATATGCCTTCCCTCTTAGTTCTCTACGAACTTAAATAATCACTTTTTAGGGTTGCTCGATAATTGATGTTCTTAATGCAATCGTTCACCCCACTATTATTTCTCATGAACAAGTAAAATTTAGGAGTCATAATTAAGTAATCAAATATTATGTTCGGTAATTAAATATAAAGAGAGAAGATATTTAGCATTAGAAATGAAGATGGAAGATAATTGTAATATGACATTTAAATTAATGTCTTTGCACTAAGAATGATTTTAATTCATTTATAAAATATCTTCCAATTGTTATAGATAATGTTTTCAACACAAGTCAAATTTGTACTTGTAGATTATTTCTATGATCAAGAATTGCTCCTATAATTATGAATGAAGAATGAAGATAATACACACACAAAATGTAAGCTAAAAAATAAAATAAAATGTGAAGGCAAAACAAGTTATTTGATAATACAATGAATATTTGCAATCTATGAACATGACGGGTAAGAAGATGAACACAAAGAAATTGGCATACAAGTTATGCACAAAATCAAACAATATTATACATTGTGCATCAGTAACATTAAAATTTGAAAATAACATGGTGAAACGACCCTTGTATTCACTCATATTTCTTGGAATAAACATTATTTTTTGATAAAACATAGTAAATGACATTTCACATAATGTGAGATATATTGAGATACACATTTGGCTTGGGTTGGTACTCATATTGACTGATTTGAAATGAATTGTTGGAGTAGACATGGAATTTTGTATGATAGTAATAAAATTACAAATTATAGGTAAATCTCAATCTGTAAGTTTTATGAATATGTAATTGTTTACATAGCAGTAAAAGTTTAAATTAAATGTACATTGTTGTGCATTTAAAGGCATTATTATCAAACCCGTAAAAAACACAATTGACATGCAAATGAGACAATTGCCATAGTTTATAAAAATATTATAACGTTCTCATAATAAGGCCATTTGTTATCGTGGGATTGATATGGTTTTGGTTGTTGCTTAATGTGTTTAATTTGTCTACTTTACAAGAGGTGTGCATTGAAAAAGAAAGAGCATTTATAAAATATACTTCAATAGAATATAAAATTTGACAAGTAAGATATTACTCAATTTTTATTTTTGTATTCGCAATGTTTTCTTATATTTTGCATAAAATGAGAGAGAAAATTGAATCAAAAAATTATTACATATATCATAGATACATAGAATTATGAATCGATGAATAGACACAAAGAAGAAACATATGACATAGTATTGAAAAACAATAAACTATTCAAAATAAGCCCATTTTTATACAATATAGTCTTAAATTGTACATCTGCAAAGGGATGTATTGTGTAGGTATCACACTTGCAGTCATGCAAGAAGGGTTGGCAGGAAAATTCCATTTTGGAAAGCCAAAGATATCTGTAATCTGTAATTCTCTTTCTATTATATAATATATATAGGCTTCAACGCCTTTTATCAAAAAAAAAAAAACTATTGTTACATATGTGGTATACTTTTGTAGAATTATGAAATGGTGTCTATTATAACGTGGGATTCACTCGAATGCAAAGCTATAAAGCTCAACAATCCTGCGTAACATGGAAACACTTTTGAGCCTATGGGTTGTTGATGATGTTGAAGTGAATCTCCAGATTGTGGGTTGGTTCCCTTTTGATCTCCTAGAATTTATTGACTTATATGGGAAAAGGGAGAAAGAAACTGAAGGAAAAAAGTTTGAATGGTAAACTACTTCTAGGAGGTGATGCACCAAATATACTAATTTGCAGACCTTTTTCACTATTAATATTCTTTAGAAATCTGTAAACTCAACTCAACTTGGGCACCTTGATCACATAAATGCTTCACTAAAAGGCTCAGTTAATATCTCCTTACTAAGAAAAACTGGGTTTTCACAAATTAAGGGAAGAGATAAACTTTAAAAGCATAATTAATGACCTGTTAAAAATTACTATTATGTACATGCATCAGTAAATGAGACATAAATATAAAGGTTTCCGATTTTGAAACACATCAAATTTGCATCAAATCATTTAAGAGATACAAAACACCAGAAATTTTGAAGGTAAACACTGTTTCAATTGCTGTTGTGAAGAAATACATGAAAGGCCGTGGGGTTTTTCCCATATTTCTCCTCTCAAAAGTGCAACCAAAGACTCTCCAATGGCGGCCAAAGAGAAGAGATTATCCACAGAAAGATAAAAGCACAAAAAATACATCAAAAAACCAGTCAAGGCCATGGCCATGAAAGACAAATGCCTCAAAAAAATGAAAGTCGACACCCAAAATGGTGGCAAGATGACTTACCTCTACAAGATTCTTCATAAAAAATCATCAGAAACAACATGAGTTTTGCAGGTTTGAGCTCAAACCCTAACAACATGGCAGCGCAATAGTTTGCTCACAAAATTGCAAAGTGAAGAATGATGGAAAATCATTAGGGTTCAAATGTTTTGACTTGTTGCCCTAATTCGATGAATGATAGTATTTTTGACCATGTTTTTTAAATAAATCATCTCATTTTAATAATGCCATGGTCCTGACTTATCAAGTCAATTGACCTAATCATTTAAGGGGAGCCAATGAGACAACTAGTGGAGATTGGGAATATAGGGGGTTTTTTGTAATCTTTTTTTTTCAAAAAACTTAAAAATAAATAAAACCCCTTTCTTATATTCTTACATGCATATTACATTCTAAACATTATTAAGTGCAAGATAATATTTCCTTAAAATGTTTGTTTTAGAAATTCACTATGAAGGAGAAATGACATGCCTTGTAAATTGAAGTGTTATTTTAGCTTGAATTCATGCAAAGTGTGAAGATGTAAAGATAGACTTGAGTCTCTTTCAGTTAACTGATCATGTAAAAGTGTAACTGAGGTGGAACTAAAGGACTAATCATGCAAATACAAAGTGGAGAAAATGGTCACGGAGATTTTTGAGACATAGCTTCAATTTCACATCAGTTTTGGACTCCTTTTGATCATGCACAACATGGGGAGGAGTTTGAAACATTCAGAGTTCAGTTAGCTTCAACTATGGGATCTCCTTTCAAGGCATTTCTTCTTTTCTCGTGAGAAGGGTTTCAAAGATATTTTACACTTTCAGTTTACTGTTTCTTCCACCTCTTGGTGCCTTGGAGTTGCCATCTCTTGTATATATTGGAAAAGACTTAGTCTTTTTCCTTAGTTCTTTTTTTTTTCCTTTCCATTATGCAAAAGGACTATCTTGTAACTCAATTTTTTAGTTGATTAATAGACAATAGTACTTCATTTTCAATAATTTGTTTAGTGTTTTGCAGATTTTCCTTCATGATATTCATTTAAAACAGTGTTTACCTTCAAAATTTCTGGTGTTTTGTATCTCTTAAATGATTTGATGCAAATTTGATGTGTTTCAACATTAGAAACCTTTAAATTCTTGTCTCATTTACTGATGCATGCACACAATAGTAATTTTTCATAGTTCATTAATTATGCTTTTAAAGTTTATCGCTTCCCTTAATTTGTGAAAACCCAATTTTCCTTAGTAAGGAAAGATTAAAAAAAGCCTTTTATTGAAGCATTTATGTGATCAAGGTGCCCAAGTTAAGTTGAGTTTACATATTTCTAAAGGATATTGATTGTGAAAAAGGTCTGCATATTAGTATATTTAGTGCATCACCTCTTAGAAGTAGTTTACCATTCAAGCTTTTTTCCTTTAGTTTCTTTCTGCTTTTTCCTACATAAGTTAGTAAATTCTAGGAGATCAAAAGGGAACCAACCCACAATCTGGAGATCCACTTTCATCATGAGCAACCCACAGGCTCGAAAGTGTTTCCATGTTACACGAGATTGTTGAGCTTTACAACTTTGCATTCAGGTGCATCCTACGTGATAACAATTTTTGGTACGCTTGGTGGGACAAAGAACTAATTTTCAGTCTCTTTCGTACTATACATTGCTGCTATTTGGCGTGTACAACATTAGTTTCTACCTTTAGGAAAGTTTTCAACACACCTGGTGACTTCGAAGGATATCTATTGGTTTCAAGTAGACAAGTGCTGGTATGTTTCAACATTATTAAAATAAAGTCTATTTTTTTTTAAATTTTGAAGCTTCTTGAATGAAAGGGCATGCCTTCATTTCATGGAAACATGGCTTTTCACCCTTCATATCATGAAAATGCTACTTATATACCCCCTCATCATCCATATCATACTAATTTCACTCAAAATAACCGTGTAGTAGTAGATTACCAACAATTTCAATATGCTTACCACCCACCCACCCCTACTCAACCTCCATATAAGCCTACTTACACTCAAATTCAACCCAAAGATGCTGACACATTTGAGTTTAGTGACATCAAAAACACATTGCTAAACATCAAAAATCAGTTGGATGAAGGGAAAAGAGAACAAGAGCTTGATTTGTAGCAACATGAATTAGATTGTCAAGCCTACCTTCATGAGCAGGAATTGGAGACACAGAGGAGACAATATGAAGAAGATCTTGCTGCTAAGGAAGAGTAAATTAGAATATTGGTTGCTCAAGCACAAAGAATGAAAGACCAATCAACTTCTTGCATTTCAGATCAGCTTCAAGAGGAAGTACTTCCATGGTATGAAATTCCAAGTTTTAGGCAATTTGAAGAGAATCTTGCTCAACAGCTCACTGCAAAAGATGCAAAAATGAGGCTAAAACTTGATGAACAGGAGGTTCCCAAGGTTAAAATTCCAAGTTTCAGTCAAGGTGAGTCTCCTATATCTTCTAATCTTGAAATTCCAAGTTTTAGGAGCTTCCCTTCATTTCAAGAGCCTGTTATTGAGAAAAAAACTAACCTAGCTATTCGTTTTCCAAACCCATTTTTTGGAGAAAGTATTCCTACATTCAAAACACTATGCTTCATACAAGAGGAATCTATTCTTGAGTAGGTTCAGCCTATAATCCTTCAAGATCATCCTTTCCCAAAGCTTGTGCATCCTCAAGAACCTCAACAAAATCAGATTTCTTGTTTAGACACAATTAGCCCATCCATAGATGAATCCATTAATATCTTGATTTCTCAAGATAATCAGGTTTTAGATCAAGAAAAGGTTGATGTTTCTTATGACCTAATTGATATGATTAACGAACTTCCATGTTTTATTGATGATGAGCAAGAAGAGTCTGATATCACAATAGTACTAGCCTTAGATCAGCAAGAAGAAGATAAAAAGGGTGATGTTCTAACCCCTCAACAAGGCTATGAAAAGGTAATAAACAATCCTCTTCCACAACAAAATAAAATATGAATGAAGATGACTCATTTTGGGATGAGCTTGAGGTATTTGTTTCAATTTTAGACTTTAGACTTCAATCTTTTGAAAAATAAAACCAGAAACAACAGGTTGTTGAGGTAGAAAAGGATGTTCAAGTCCATATTTTTGTTGATTTATTTGATGATCTTCTAGGATTTGTACATTAAGATGAACAATGCTTGATTGAGCTAACATAAATGCCCAGTTTCAAGCAGTAGGCTAAAGGAAATCAATTAGGCAAAGTGTAGATCCAGGAAGAAACAAATGAGGACAAACATGTTTTGAAAGGTCAAGAGATTGATTCACAAGAAAAGGTTGTTCAAATAGAGCGAGAAAATCAGCAAATCATAGATTTTGAAGGTATGAGCTTTGAAAATCATCATGAAAATAAGTTAGAGCATACACTACATAATGAAATTGTTCATGAAGAGGATTTATTCTCAACTATCATTGAAGATTTTTTCTCTAACATTGTTGATAACCTAGCATATTTCAAAGCAAAGGTTTGTGATCAACATAATCAAGTGATCAAAGAGGTTGTGGTTGAAAAAATAATTGACAAAGGAGAAGCCAATAAAAATAATTGTCAGTTTATCTCTCAAAAGGATGCCCAATCAAGCATCTTTCCAAGACTGAGATTCCAAGCATACTTGATGGAGTTTTAGTAAAAGGACAACATATTCAACTTGTCCATTCACTCCAAACCAACAACATGGTTGGTCATATTCAAAGGATGAGTGAGTTTGTCTACATTCTTTATGAAGCACTGCGACCATTTATTGAGTATCTTTTTGTGCTTCATCTAGTTTCAGCTGTTCATAAGCATGTAAATCAACATTTCTTGTTAAGGAAGGGCAACTATTTCTCACAACCAGTGAATGGTCATGTTTGAGCACTAACATTGTTGGTTAGTGTAGGGTAGGGTAGTTTTCAGTTAATAAGTTCCTATGACACATTTCATTTCAGTTCAGTTTTGTTTTTCAATAAGTGCAGATGATACACTGTTTGCTGGTCCTGTCCTAAATAGAGCCATGTTTAATTTCTTTTTTATTTTGTTCTGCTGTTGTATAGTTCCAAATAGTTGAGTTATAACGGTTTCAATAATTTAAAAAGGACAAAGGAATAGACTCCATGCCCAATAGATAAGAAAGGCAACTGATCTTATTTGTTTAATAGGAAAACACCCCTAGGAGGTTGCCAAAAATGTTACTATTTTTTAGCTTCCAACTCAAATTAGTAAAGTTTTATCAGGCAGTTGTTTAAATGGGGTAAGAAAATTTTGATGCATGAACAATCCAATCAACATCGACTTTCTTAATGAAGGATTTAAAAAATTAAAATTGGTTTATTAGAATTATGTAACAGTTTGAGTAAAACTGTTGAACAATCCAGACAAATCAACAAATTAGGCTTCATTAAGAAAGCAAACATTCAAAGGATATCTTTATGAAACTAAACTATTTTCTGCAGTTTATGTTTCGAATATGTTATTGCTGTTTATTCAAAAAAAAGAAGGCAATTAAAAAATGAGGTATGTAGAAACTATCATTTCATCATGATTACAAAATATATGCTTCAAACAATTTCATTTAGTTATTTCATATTATGTACTGATTCACAAATGAAAAATACACAAGTCATTACATGATATGAAATAGATGGTATATTAAAAAAGAAATGTTTCTGTAATCCCACACAAGCCATGGGAGTAACTGTATCTGAGAAATAACTTTTACTTTTTAGAAATGGCATCGACGAGCGGGTGCCTGAGTTTGAATTCTCAGGATGAGTATGGTGATGATGATGGTGGGGACAACCCTGATGGGGATGAGGATGGTGTGGAGAGTTCTATTTAGCACTGTTGGGATTTCTCCTGGGTTGCTGTGTGTTCTCCTTGCTGTTGCTGTGGGCGCTGCTTCATCTGTGGGTCCTTTCTCTTGTGCATTTGGAGTTGTTTCTAGCCGTGGCTTCCCTTGTGGAATGTCTATGTTGGACGAGGATTTTTCTTTGAGGTGTGGTGTTTTGTGTCTTTTTCTGTGGTGCTGGAGGTTGGACCTATGTGGTTCTCTAGTGCTATGGAGACCTGTGCTGGTTCGAGTTCAGATGATGTTGATGGGTTCGCTGCTTTCTTTAGCTCTCCCTTTTGCTGCTCTTGGTGTAGGTTTTTCCTGTGTTTTCCTATGTTGCTAAGGATTTTTGCTGGGCAGTGGATGTGCTGTGTGCTGTGGTTGGTTGGAGGAGTTTTTTGGCCTAATCTCAGACCTTGTCTGGCACGAAGGGTTGGAAGTTGCTTTTTCTTATTGTGCCTCCTCTCCTCTTTCTCCATTTGTAGAACCTCTTTGCTCTTTTTGGATTTTTTGGGGCTTTTTTCCTCTGTGAGGGTGCCATTGTTGTTTGGGGTTGTGGTGGTTGGTTTTCCTCTAGTGGAGTGGTTTGTGGAAGGTTCTTGACATGTTTCAGACCCTGACCGACGTGTAGGGTTGGTGGTTGGTCTTCAATGTCTTGTTGACTTTCTGCTCTCTCTATTTGGAGGTTTTCCTTGCTCATCCCTTCCTCTATTTGGACCCTTGGTGCTGGTGATTTTTTTGTGTGGTGTTGCGGTTGTTGGTTTACCTCTGGTGGAGTTTTTTGTGGAGAGTTCTAGGCATGTTTCAGACCCTAACCGATGTTTAGGGTTGGAGGTTGTTATTCAATGTCTTGTCAACTTTCTGCTCTCTTTGTTTGGAGGTTTACCTTGCTTTTCCCTTCCTCTTTACGGTCCCTTGGTGCTCGGTTCTGCCTCTGTGGGGGTTCTTTCTTTTTTTGGAGCTAAGGTTATTGGTCTACTCCTGGTGGAGTTTTTTGTAGTTAGTTTTTGGCTTGTTTCAGACCTTGACTGGCATGTAGGGTTGGAGGTTGTTTTTCAATGTCTTGCCGACTCACTACTCTCTTATCTTAGAGGATTTCCTTGCCTTTTCCTTCTTTCTTCAGGCCCCTTTGTTTTTATTCTTTTTTTTTTATTGGTTGGTTGTTATGGCTATTGGTCTTGGTGGCTGCAAATGTTTTCCTGGGTGGCCACTTGTTGTGGTTGTGGCTCAACTGGGTTGTTTTATCTTGGGCTGCTTTGGCTTGGTTGAGTGGTTTTCTACTAGAAAGCTAGGTGGTTTAGTTTTATTCTGTGATCCAAGTTGCGATTGTGTTGCTCGTGGTGGAATGCTCTACTTTTTCCTCTTTGCTCCAGTCTTCTTCTTTGCCTTTAAAGATTTTGGTGCTCTCTACTATGGGTGTAGTTTCTTCTCGGTGGTTTTTCTAGCTATGGTATTCTTTGGAGGTGGAGACTGCTTCTTTGGAGGCGAAGCCCTCTTCTATTGAGGTGAAGAGGTGGGCTGTGGATTGGGTGGGAAGTTCTATTTTTGTGGTTTTGGGCTTCACTTATTCTACTCCTATAGAGGGGAGCCCCTTCTTATTAAGGTGGAAGTCGGGTTGGTGCTACGAGATGACTAGTATTTTGCTTGTGTTGAGAACCTTCAGTGTTTCTCTTTGAGCCCTAACTCCCATATTGAGGTGGGGAGTTTGGTTTTGTTGGATGGTGCTATCAAGTGTTGTGCTGATGTCTAGCTAGTTTTGGCTGATGGTTACTTGGTTGTGTCTGATTGTTTGCTGCTAGCTGGTGTTGGTAAGTGGTGTGCTATAGTCGGGTTGATTCAAGTTGATGGTTTCCTGACCATCTTAGGTTGTTCTTGGATTCAAGTTCCTTTATATTTCTTGGTTATGTTGGGTTCAAGGGTCCCGTTAAAACCTTTCTTTTGCTGCAGATTTAAACTTTCATGCTAATTGTTCTTAATCTACTTATGGGGCGCTGTTGGTTCTCTATGTTTTATTCTATTGTAGCTCAGTCTCTTTATGTGGGTTTCGGGTCCTTGTCAAAACCTGTTTGTTAATGGTTTCAAGTCCATTCAAAACCTATTGTTAATGGTTTTGGTTCCATTCAAAACCTATTTTTCCCATTAATCAAAATTATATCTGAGAGATGTAAAATAACAAACAAATACAAGAAAAAGGAATGCATAAAATTAGATATGGGACCTGTCATTGGCTGGTGAATGACGAATCCCATTGTTGGAGGTTGTGCCAACATCATTGACTTGTCCAGTTGCTGCTCCAAGAAATAAATCTGCAAGAAGAGGAGATGTCAGAGCTTGGGGTTCCATACAAATCTCATGCATGTATAATCAGGGAAATACTTTCTACTTTATAACTAATCAAAAAAATAAAAATGAACAGCTGAATCCCAGATATCCAAAGAAAATCATCAAGAGATGTATCTATTTTATCTAACATGTTTGTTCACTGTGTAGGTATAGGTACAGGTACATATTTCATTACTGGTTCATCATCTTCAACATTTTAGCATGTGGTATAAAATGTGGCTCCCACAAGGGTTGAGCCCAGCATGCTACCCCTTATCATTCAAAAGGGGTTTGAGAAAGAAACACATTCATAATTGCTCAAAAGGAAACATTCACTGAAGGGGTAAATCATAAAACAACTACAAGAACTTCAAGATCATTGACCATTCATAATAGTCAATTTGAAGTGCAATGAATTAAAAATTATGAGTGGACAAGAGCTCATTTGAATGCCCATATTAAGTACAAAACATAATAGAATGCATCATTTTCATATTGAAAGACATTCAAAGATTGTTGTCAGGTTTAAGTGCTTATTGATGCAATGTTATGTTTTACTAATGCTAATTATGTTGTTTGAAGTGTTCACATTTGATAAGATAACAAGGAATGAGCTGCTTGTTATGTTGTTTGTGATGTTTCCAACATGGTGGATTTTGTCATAAACATACTCATCAGGGTGACTACAAGTGAAATTTGCATATGAAGCAACAAAGAGTATATTGTCATGGATTGTGATAGTGAACATGCATAAATAACTAAGTGCACAATCAAAAAATAATTGAAATATTCAGTGCAACCTCAAGACATCATCATAAAGTGTGACAGGATCCAATGCTGTGAGCTAAGCATTCATAAGAGGAGGATACAAGCAAAAGACATTCAAGGAGTACTTCATGATATAGACCTAGAATAAAGCAAAATGTTTTTCTATTTGAAAATAAACAACGTCACCAACTATCCACTACACACTGAAGCATGCTTTTCTCGAAAGCATCAAAATTGAACATCATAATGGAACCAAGGTTGCTGTAGAAAACAAAAAAATACCCAAAATGTTGAAAGGTCTCAAATGGGTTTCGAAGACACAAACTCAGAATGGAGGAAAGAGTAATTTTTTTTTAATAATAAGCAATAGTGTCTCCCTCTTATCACATTCAAAGGCAAGAAAGTGCATTTCTACAGGAGCAAGGGTTTCAAAACCTCTTTCTAAAAATTTAGGTGTGAATGCAAAATATATAAAAGTCTCAAGATTCGAGTTTATACAAGTCTTAAGTAACACTCACAAAATGTAAAAGGCCACGACCTTGCATGAGGAGAGAAACCCTTTTTGTTTTTAGAAAATAAATGGCATTGTTTCCTTTTGGTTGCATACATGAAAACAAAGAACCCCTTAAATGGAGAATACTCATAATTGCTTCATAAGCCCACAGCTAGTAAGGGCACAGAGAGTCTCTTTAAATGGTGAAAATAATGAGTTGGGGAGTACAAAATACTACATTTTTTGCAAAAAGAAAAGAAGCCCATTAAGATTTACATAAAGAAATGTAGAAGTTTCATCATTTTTGCATCTACTAAGCTAGATTTGAGCTTCTTGCAATAGAAAATGAATGATAATACAAAGATTCAAAGAAAATGGAAGCTTACCCTCATTGCTATTGTGAAGAAATACATGAAAGTATGTGGAGTTTTTCTAAGATTTCACCTCTCAAAAGTGCAAACAAAGGCTCTCCATGTTGAATCTCTCTTGAGCTAATTTTTCCTTCATGACAATATGTGTTACAGTTTGGCATCTTGGTGGTTGTTTACTCTATTGATCTACCTCGTTTCTGTTTGGCATATTTACTTCATTGATGATATTATATTTGGTGGCACTGATCTCTTGAATCCATGTGCAGATCTCAGTTAAGGAGTCTTGGTTACAGGTTTATGTTCCATTGATTAGGTGACATGTTTCTAGTTTAACAATTAGTGCTTCAGTGATTAACTTAATTATATGACTTTGGCATGTTCAGTGTTCTACAGGTAATGATCTCTGGTTCTTGATGCTTGTGTTTATGAGATGCAGTTTGTTTTTCAGTTTTATGAAAACCCTATTGGGTTTCCTTAATCAACTGAAAATGGTTTCTGGTATGTGGAATGGCATTGTGAACTTAGCATGATTTTAGCCTTTATTACACTTCACAAGGCTTTGGAAAGTATTTGACATTGGACATTATATGGCATTGGATATTAATAAGGTGGCAATCGGCTTTGATATTATTTGATATCTTTTAGCATTGGAAATTATGTTCGGCACACTGTGGGAGTACATATTATATTGAATTCGGGTCTAATGATGGATAAATCATAAGGCTTAAAAGCCGACAACAGGTAAGGTTTTAGTCATTATAATTGTCACATTGGAAGTGACTAAACTTGTGATTACTTGGGGACTTTAAGTCTTAAGCTTTCAACACTTTACATGAAATAATAATAGGCATTATTATGTCGACCTTTCACATGCTTGGTCTTTGATTCGAGGGTAATGAGTTTGTCGATAGCTGGTCTTTGGTAAGGCCACAGACTTCAAAATACATAATGAGTTTTTGATTTTCTATGAAAGTCCTTTTGGACTTCAAATGTTATCAATCTTTGTAAAGGAGTTTGCTTGATTATTTTTGGAAGTTTAGGTCAATCCATTGCTTCTCTTGTTTGAAGGGTTTGGAACCCTATTCTGGCCGCCACCATGGAATCATGCTCTTAGCCGTTTCATTGCATTTACTGGATTTTTGACCTTGGACAATGCATGGGGAATGTTAGAGGACCATTAAAATGGTCGATTTATGTGTTTGCTTCCTGTCGTTGGGTGAAGGCCCAAGATTGGAAGGTGTCTTGGCCGTTTCTCTCACTGCTGGTCTGGTAACTATGAACATGACAATCACTTTTAGTCTTCACAGGTATTCATCTTTCTATCTACTTTGCAGATCTGTTACTTCTCAGGCAAGGCTAATATGAGATAAGTTGTCTATGCTAATGGAAAGGTGAAAAATTAGTCTATTCCTTTCATGATTAGATCTGAAATATTTTACTCTAAATCTTGATTGAATTTTTCTTTTGAAGGCTATCATGTCAGTTGTATGGGTCATGGTTTATGGCTTGTGGGTAATCATGGAATATCTTCTCATCTTCACACCTGGGGTCATGGGTAATTGCTCTTAGGGTGCATTCTTTATGAGGTTTCATTTGCTCAAAATAAAGCTTTCAATTACTTCTTTTTGTAGTAGTTTTCAGTGGTTATTTTTTATGCACATATGCATGCCTTGATGCTGCTTGGTTAAAGCTCTGCCTGTGCAGGCTGCTCGATTGGACAGGGTTCAGTCACACTTCTATTTTTGCATACTGTTGTTCTATTCATGTATGGAGAAAAGATTCTTCTCTAAGGAACTCTATTTTACCTGAAAAGTTGTTCGATAGGAAAGTGGTAACAAAAAAGATCACCTCTATTTTGTTTTGAAAAAGCAAGATTCTGCTGTAACCAAAAATTGTGTGTAATGATGAATTCTATAAAAAGATGAAAACAAAGAGATTAGGGCTTTAAAATTATGGAAATACAAAAAGTGAAAAATAAGGGTTATTATTTCTTGCTTGTTGTGAAAATTCAAAAAAATAGAGAGTTAATGAAAAGGATCATGGAAAATGTATGCAACAATGTGTGAAAAACAGAGTGAGAACACATCACTATAAATGTATTGATGAGAAGTTGTATTGAGATTGTGAAAGAACACTTTATGAAAAATTTCCTCAAGTTGTCTTAAGGCTTGATAATGGGTGGAATTCTGAAGTGTCATTCTTGACATTTGAGAATTCTAAACATTGTCTGTCAAGAGGCACTTGACAGAAATCAAGGAAATAGAGAGATCCTCTGTATCATTGTATGTTCTACTAAAAAATATAAAATGGGTTGGTGCTCCTTGAGATTGGTGTCTCTAAAAAGAGGGGTTGGTGCTCCTTGAGTTGGTGCTCAGAAATCAGCCTATGAGGCATTGCCAAAAATGATTATTGAAATGAAAACCTGGAAAAGGCAGTAGGTTAAGGAGTGGTTTTTCTACCCTAGGAGGGTTTTCCACTCGACATATCTTGTGTATATTTGAGTATCTGTGCTTCATTTGATTAAGTGATTTAATGCTTTAAAATGCTATGTTTCACTATTCTCATTTCAGTTTATGTGATTGCATTCAATACATGAATGAGTTTATCATTGATAAATGAGAGCATACATTTGGTTTATTTCAGTTTCAATTAAATTTGATAAAAAGGTTAATAACACTGATTCACCCCCCCTTCTCAGTGTCTTTTCACTCCAAGAATTGGTATCAGAGCCTAGGGTCCTCTGATAGGTCTTTACAACCTAGGATTGATTCTGGCCTTGGAGTCTTCAAAATGTCTCAAGCTCATGAAGGCACATCCATGACTAGAGCTCCATTATTTGATGGAACTGATTATGTATTCTGGAAAATTAGAATGGAGACTTATTTAACTTCTATTGACCTCAATGTCCAGAGCATAGCATTGACTGGGTACACTGTACCAGCTACTCTGCCTACTACTTCTGATGAAAAGAAAAGATATGAAACCAATGCAAGAGAAAAACATGCTCTCCTGTGTGCACTGACTAAAGATGTCTTTATAAAAGTCATGCACTGTAGCTCTGCTAGGGAAATCTGGGTTAAACTTGAAACTATCTATCAAGGAAATGAAAAGGGAAAACAATCTAAAGTCCTCACTCTAAAACACCAGTTTGAACATATAAAAATGAGGGATGATGAAAAAGTAGCTGACTAAGTTTTGAGAATTGATGAAATTGTCAATGCCATGAAGGGTCTGGGAGGATAAGTTAAGGAATTTGATGTTGTAACTAAGGTCATCAGAACCTTACCAACAAAATTTGAAGCAAAGGTCTCTACTCTGGAAGAGAAGAAACACTTTTCCCAACTTACCCTTGACAGCCTACAAGGCACTCTGGCTGCTTATGAAATGAGGATTAGTAAAAATAATACCTCTGCCAAAGAAACTGCTTTTAATGCTGAAAGAAAAGAAAAGGATGAGCTCATTAAATCAGAATTTTCTGATTCCAAAGAATCCCACTTTGTGAGGAAACTCAAAAAGGGTTCTGGAAAGTATAAGGGAAAACTTCCCTTCAAATGCTTTAACTGTGGAAAAATAGGTCACTTTGCTGCAAAGTGCCCCTATGGTGACACAAGTAGTGATAACGAAAAATATGAAAAACTGGACAAGAAAAAGGCCTATAGACCCAAACAAAAATTCAATTTTAAAAAGAAGAAAAGTTTGTTCAGAAAAAATGAAACAAACTTTGAATCTGAAGATTCTTTAGATGAAGAGGATGAAAATCTATTCATGGCTGAAATCATTCAGCAAGATGAAACTAACAATGATGCTGAAGATGGCGAAGTGGATTTTGAAGGTGAACTAAAATGTTCTCTAAAAGAGCTAAGGAAACTTAAAAAACAAATGCATGCTCAAGAACAAACTACTGCTCAAGATATTTCATAGGAGCAACTTATAAATCTTGAGATAGTCTCATTAAAAACTCAACTTGAAGAATCCAAGAGAGTTGAAGATTATCTTCATATTGATATAAGATTTAAAGATCAATAAGTTCAAAAACTTGAACATGAGATTGTAGATCTTAGGAAGACCATTGAGAAATATGAAAGTACTCTTAAACTGAATGACATGCTCAATAAACAGAAACTGAACAAGGACAAAACTGGTATTGGTTTTGTGAAAGGTGAACTTGTTAAAATGACATTGCAAAGGATAATGTTGTTGCTGGAAACAAAAGTGCTGAACCCAAACATCTTGATTCTGATAAGGACCATGTTCATCCTTTTAGGAGCAACAAAATGGCATATAATTCCAATCCTTTCTTTTATGGGTATTGTTACTTCTGCAAAAAAATTGGTCACAAGGTGAACTCTTGTAGATTTATAAATCCTAGAACTCCTAGATTTGGTTATAGGCAGAATCATGGCTTTGCAAGACAGATTAGATGCTTCACATGCAAGTCCATGGGTCATTCTACTAAGCAATGTAATGCTGATCAACAAAATAAAAAACATAAAACCATAAAAGTTTGGAAACCCAAAGCTGTAAACAACATAGAACAGACTATGTTATTTCAAACTACCTTCCACTCCAAGAAAAAGGACTTATGGGTCTTGGACAGTGGTTGTTCAAACCACATGACAAGTGACAAAGAAAAATTTACTAATATAGAAGATTGTGTAGGTGGATATGTGAAGTTTGGAGACAACTTTGGAATTCAAATCAAAGGTAGAGGTTCTCTTTTTTTGAATGAAGACACTCCTATTTACAATGTGTATTATGTAGAAGGATTAAAACATAACCTTCTGAGTGTCAGTCAAATATGTGACAACGGCTATCAAGTCCTGTTCACTTCACAGGGGTGTGAAATTAAAAATAAGTTTGGAAAAGCTATTGCTGCTGGAAGAAGGACTAAGGGAAATGTCTACAATTTACTTGACACTTCTGAAAATGAAAACAATCAAGGTATGTGCTTAATGAGTCATTTTGAAGAAAGCTGGATGTGACACAAGAGACTAGGTCATATTAATTTTGACAATATGGTTAGAATTAGTAAAAATCAGAATGTAAGAGGTCTTCCTATTCTGAGGAAGCCTGATAATGCAGTCTGTAAATAATGTCTCAAAGGAAAGAAAACAAAGGTAAGCTTTAAATCCAAGGAACATTCCTCTACTAGACCTCTGTAAATTGTTCATAGTGACTTATGTGGTCCTACAAGGATTAGATCTATCGATGGTGAGAAATATTTCATGCTATTTGTTGATGACTACTCTTGTATGGTATGGGTTACCTTTTTCAAGCAAAAATTTGAAGCTTTTGATCGTTTTAAAGTCTTTAGAAAAATGGTAGAAAGGGAGTTAGATTTAAAACTGAAATGTCTAAGATCTGACAAAGATGGTGAGTTCACCTCACAAGAATTCATTGACTACTGTGAAAGACATGGCATAAAAATACAGTATGCTTCTTCTAGAACACCTCAATAGAATGGGGTTGTCAAGAGAAAGAATAGGATTGTAAAAGAGATGGCAAGGACTATGTTGAATGAAGAAAATCTGCTAAACATGTACTAGAAAGAAGCTATTCATACAACTATCTATATTTTGAATAGAGTCCAGATCAGAGTGAAATCCAATTTCACTCCATACGAACTGTGGTATGGTAAATCTGCCTCAATTAAATATTTTAGAGTATTTGGCTACAAATGTTTTATCAAGAGAGACAATGATAACTTAGGAAGTTTTCAATCTAAGTCTGATGAAGGTATCTTTTTAGGATACTCTACTCATAGCAAAGCCTATAAATGCTTTAATAATAGGTTGAACAAGATTATTGAATCTGTCAATGTAAAATTTGATGAAAATATTCTTTTAGATGCTGAACCTATGTAGGATGATGAGGAAGAATAATTTGAACTTGATATAAATTCAGAAGGCTTTGAAACTACAAAGCCTGAAACAAAATCAACAAGTCCTAAACTAGCTGAAGGAAAATTTGAAGATGCTGAAACCAGCTCTGAAAAATGTGTAACTAAAACTCCTTCAAAATCTCTTGCTAGAAACCATCCTAAAGATCTGATAATTGGAGATAAATTTGTAGGAGTTCAAACAAGGAAAAGAACAGTTAACTATGATGAAAAAGCTCACATAGCTGAGTTTACTGCTTTTTGTTTAATCACTCAGTTTGAGCCAATTTTTTTTGATGAAGCTCTAACTGATGAATGCTGGCTTAATGCAATGCAGGATGAAATTGATGAAATTGAGAAAAATTAGAGTTGGGAGCTAGTCACAATACCAGATGACAAAAATGTCATAGGAGGTATGTGGATTTTTAGAAACAAACATGATGAAAATGTCCATGTTGTTCGCAACAAGGCTAGATATGTCTGCAAAGGATATGCTCAGCAAGAAGGTATTGACTTCGGTGAAACCTTTGCACCAGTAGCTAGACTTGAATCAATTAGAATTTTCTTGGCCTATTCTATTTTCAAAAACTTTATTGAATATCAAATGGATGTAAAAAATGCCTTTCTGAATGGGTATTTGGATGAATAAGTTTACATAGAACAACCTGAAGGGTTTACTTGTAAAATCAAACCCAATCATGTCTATAGGCTGAAAAAGGCTTTATATGGCCTAAGACAAGCTCCTAGAGCTTGGTACTCCAGATTGGACAGTCACTTACTATCAAAATGTTTCATTAGAGGAGGAGTAGAAAACAATCTTTATGTTAAAATTGAAGGTACTGATATTCTAGTTGTTGAAATTTATGTTGATGATACTATCTTTGGCTGCAACAATATTGCTTTGAGTCAAAAATCTCATAGATTATGGAATATGAGTTTGAAATGTCCATGTTGGGAGAATTGTCTTTCTTCTTAGGTCTTCAAATCTCTCAACTTGAATATGGAATCTTTCTCTCTTAAACAAAAGATGCAAGAGAAATGTTAAAGAAATTTCAAATGGATGAATGTCATCCAGTTAGCACCCCAATGGCTACTGGCTGTAAACTCAACAAGGTTGATGATTCTCTTGCTGTCAACCCAACTGACTATAGGTCAATGATAGGAAGCCTATTATATCTAATAGCCTCAAGACCTGACATAATGCAAGCTGTTTGCATGGTTGCTCAATTTCACTTATCTCCTAAGGAATCACACATTAATGTTGTTAGAAGGATTCTTAAATATGTTCAAGGCACTATTGATTATGGACTCTAGTATCCCAGAAGCAATAATTTTTCATTAGTGGCATATACTGATTCTGACTGGGCTGGTTGTCTGGATGATAGGAAAAGCACCAGTGGTGCTTCTATCTTTCTTGGTGATCAATTAGTGGCTTGGCACAACAAAAAACAAGAATTTGTTTCACTCTCTACTGCTGAAGCAGAATATATTGCTGCCACTTCTTGCTGTACTCAAGTAATCTAGATGTCACAGACATTATCTGAAATGGGTATTGAAATCCCTAAACCTGTTTCTATTCTGTGTGATAATACCAGTACAATTAATATCTTGAAAAATCCTGTTATGCACTCTCACACTAAGCACATAGCTATTAAGTTTCATTTTCTTTGTGAAAAGGTGCTAGCTAACAAGGTTTCTATGCAATATGTTCCTACACAAGCACAGATTGCTGACATTTTTACAAAATTGTTGGCTAAAGATATTTTTGAAAGACTTAGGTCTAGATTGAGAGTTGTCTCTCAATCTCTATAATCTTAAACAATCTATCTTGGTGATAGGGAGAGCTGGTTAGCTCTTCCTACAACTCATACCTTGCTGCTCAAATGTTACATCTGTAGCTTCATGAAAATTCACTGTTGATTCTGGTTTATCTTTGTTGGTGTAACAATGGGATATTTTTCTAGGGTTAGCAATATCATATGCAGAACATAAAAACCCAAAGTAATAATGAAGTGCAAAGGAATAGATGAAACAATCTCACCAGAATGTCTTCATCCTCCTTGACTGACCTCCATTACACCTTCTCAACTTGTTGAAATATGTAGTTGCCCTCAGATTTATGATGAGAAAGCCAATGGAAATGACAAGCCCTAAGCAAATGTTGAAGGATTTGAACAACTATATGCAATACTATTCCCTACTACAACTAGTAAGCACCTAAAATGTCTAAACTATGTCAAATGAAAACTAAATATGCCTATGACAAATGAAGAAGTATGCAAGAAGTATGAAATTGCAAGAAGATTTTCAAGTTGCAAGATATGAAATTGCAAGATGTAAAATTGTAAGATATGAAATTGCAAGATGTCAAATTGCAAGATATGCCAAAATGAGACCAAAATTGTCATTTTATAGAAAATGCAATTTTGTGTGAATGGCCAAAATTAAAAGTTAACAAATGCCCTAGAATTAATGGACGAGATTCAATATGACAACCCACAATTAGGGTTAGGGCAACATTAGGTCAGATTCGAAATGAATGGTCAAGATTGATTTTTAGAAAATCAAATCAATGGCTAACAATGCATGTGACAAGAGATTTCGGACACAGAAACCGAAGTTGCTGGAGAATCAAATAATAATTTAAAATTATTTGATTCAAGAGGGGATGTTGACTTTTTGAATTAAAAATTATTTTAATTCAAAAGTGGTGGGGTCATGTGACAGTAAATAATTTAATTTAAATTATTTACTAAAAGAAGAAATTAGAAAGTGGGACTTATAATATTTATTTAAAATGAGCACAGTAAAAGAGGAGAAATTAAATAATAAAATTATTTAATTTAGGTGGTGGGACTTATTTTAAATAAATAAGATTTAGAAGAAATTAAATAATAAAAGTTATTTAATTTAGGTGGAAATTAAATAATAAAGATATTACTTAATTTATAGAAGAATGTGACAAAGGGAACCTTTTGAATTAAATAAATTGATTTAATTTAAAATTAAGGAGAGTGGACCAAATTAAATAAATGAAATTTATTTAATTTAGGAGAGAAGAGGCTAATGAATAGTTAGATAATTAAACATAATTATTTAATTATAGTGGAAGGTGGACAAAATTTAATAAATGAGAATTTATTTAATTTTAGAAAGAAGAGGACTTAATTAAAGACATAATTAAATAAATAAATAAAGTTATTTATTTAATAATTAGGAAGACATAATGGAAAAAAATAATTAAACAAATTAAGAAATTTATTTAATTATAGGAAGACATTAGACAATTAGTGACACATTAAATAAATAATTAAAATTTATTTATTTAATAATCATGAAGAATAAGCAAATATGAATTAATTAAATAACTATGAATTATTTAATTAATAGTCGAAAGTGAGTCAAGGACATAATTAAAATGTCTTAATTATGCTAGGAAGAAAAGGATTAAAAACTAGAGCTTGCAGGCCTAGGTCATTTTTATGTGTCTATATTTGCCCCTCTTTGTCATAATGCAGTCTATGGCATTGTGGGAAAGAAAATAAGTCAAAAATATGCTCCAGTGCAAAATAGGATGAGGAAGAATGACGAGGAAGGTTGCGGTATGCCCCCTCGAGAGGACAGATGGGTTCCAAGAACACGGGTGTGCTCTCGAAATTGACGAGAAGATTAGAAGATGACGGGACAGGAAAGTGTTAGTAAAAAATAATGGGTGATGATATGGATGCAATGCCTATATGAGATGCATGTTAGTTCCTAGACCAAATCCTTCAACATATTACCATAGGACTTTAATATTTATTGCTCTTAATCATCATTGGGCAGATTATTGTAATGGCCAAAAAAACCATGATATGACATAAATCAAGGTGTGCAAGGTCGTACCATCACACGAGACAAGCAATTATAGACAAGGATGATCATGACTCATACTAAGAGCGCAATTTCCCTAGTCTTTTTATCATAACCAACCGCAAGCAGAAAAAGACAAGAAGGACAAGCCATGAAATGTCGTTGCTTATCTAAATCTTGTTTCCAGGACATCCTCGAGAAACTAGCAACATGATTTCCGAAAGAACAAAAATAAAACCCACCATCATGATACGTCGCTATTTTTCTAAAGCCTGTAGTCAAGACATCGCTGAGAAACTAGTAACATGAGTGTCAAAATACAAGAAAAATGTCATGAGACGTCGTTGTTTCTCTAAATCCTGTTGTCGAGATCTCGCTGAAAAACGAGTAACATGATGAAAGGGCCAAAGACAAGTTCCAAGTGTTTGCCAAGTGTTTTAATATCAAGGTTGCCAAATGTCAAGCGATATCAAATTCAGGAAGGACACATCCTGAATGGGTTGATATCTAGGAGATGGATTCTTGGAGTTAGGAGAATCCATCAAAAAACCAGATGATGAGGACAATGCTTAGGAAGGACACATCCAAAAGCATAAAGAAATGATGAGAGTTGCTCTTCAAAAGGACACATCTGAAGAAGAACCCAAAGTTTTTCCAGGTTAAATTATCTTGATAGAATTTGATTACATGTCATTGCTGATATGTTGAATTGACCGAAATTGCTAATGAAATAGACTGTTGATAGATTGCTTGCTCGGGATTGATGGAAGATTTGCTCAATTTGAAAAAAGTTTGATGTGTGTGAAAACGTTGTGCCATGAACCCTAATGGACTGACCTAGTGCGGCCTCGGGGGGTCATCGATTGATGGCCTTGCCTTCATCGTGCACTTAGAGATCTCGTAGTTCAACATGACCAATGACCTTGTCCAAAGGACAGAAGTTTGAATCATGATTTTATTTTGACAAACCTCGAAAGACTGACCTAATGTTTCGGGGATTCAAAGATGAATCTTGCCTATGTAGCAAATGCGCAGAGACAACGTAGTTCAGACAGGGACAAAAGATTGATTGACGTGGTTGACTAGACTGACAAGATAAACTTTGATTTTGTTTTGAGATTTTTGACACTTTTTGAATGTTTTTGTGTTTTCTTTAGGACATTTTTCAATATTTAGGTATTTTTTTAGGACTTTTTCAGATTTTTATGACTTTTTTTAGGACTTTTTCCAATTTTTATGACTTTTTGATGTTTTACGAAAATTTTGTGACAAATGCATGTGAATGATGCCGACGTACATGAATCATAGGACAACCATGATTTTGCTGCTAGTCAAGCTGAATACCGATTGATAAGTGATGATGACAATGACAACGTTGTTTGATGTGGGAAGAACACATCCTGAAACAACGTGAGGATGACAATGATATGACAAGAGGATAAAAGTCTACAACAGGGCCAGGGACAAAGTCAAGGAATGTTTTGGGTGATGCACTAGGTTTTCCATATTGTTGCATGTGGAATGACTTAAGTAGGACTAGATGGGATGACGAGGGATCTTTAGACCATTGAAAAGGGAAACCAAGATGGGTGATAGGTATAAAAGGACAATGGATGGCTTCTGTAAAAGATAGGAGTCATGAGGACTATTATCATATAGTTGTCAAGGACAATGTCACATGAGGCTATGATGCTAATGACATGATATGGAATAGGGTATGGTCAAAGGATAAACATGTCAAAAGTTTTCCCAAAGCATGACCTGTGTTTGTATTTTAGTCCTTATCAAAAGTAGGTGGGAAAATAGACGGAAATGACAGGGCTTGGATGGATAGATGGAAATGTCATAAGAAATTTCATGTGAAGGGCATGGGAGATGAGACGACTTGCCCCCAAGTGTAATGGTCCACATAGATGATTTATTCTACACATGATGCTTGTTTTCCAGGTTTTCATCATGGTACTTATCCAGAGTGCCATAAGAATGGTTTTCACTATTGGATGAAATTTTTCTCTTTACTATTTTTGATATTTTATGATTTTTCTGGTGTCACCAAGATGCCTGTTTGCCAGGTTTTCATCAAGGTGACGAGTTTTTCAATTTTTCAATTTTTTTTGTATTTTTGCATTTTTTCGGATAACCTTGATGTTTTAGATGATCACTGACTGTGCTTAAGCCTTTGACGGTGCCGATGTAGAGACTGGTGCCATGACATGCCAATAATGACCTTTCTGAAGTAGTTGCCTTGTCAGAATGATAGCGTTTGCATACATTTGATTGATGTCATTGTGATCTATGTTGATACTAGAGTTGGCCTTATCAGAATACACACATCGTGATAGAATGCCATGAGAGTCCTTGTGGTAAAGAGTTACTACCGAAATGCGATGAATTTGTGACATGGGATGTTTGGACTTTAAGGAGGATGTAGGATTATGACGGATGATGGTGGATGTGGACGAGTTGGATGTTTGGATGTATTGGTTTTTATTTTCCAAACTCTAGGTGTTAGATTAGGATAGTGTTTGGAACCAACACTTTTATATGTCTTTCTTGATGGCCATTTTGATAGAGGTGGGCATGTATAATATGTGGTAGCCCTCTTGTGTTGTGGCTCCACATTTTGATTGACTTTTGGATTTGGCATATTTTCTTTGCCTGATTCATTCTTTTCTTGACTTGATCCATTTTGTTTTGGGATCCACTTTAGCTTCATTTGTCCACTTGTATTGTTGATTGAATCCATGGCCTTTGACATGTGATTTTGAAATTTGGATTTGTAATACTTTTATTTTTGTTGGTTCCAAATGGAAGGCTTATTCATGTTGGAATGACAGTGTATGGTGTGGATGGAAGGAGTGTTGGCAACAACCTTATGACAAGGACTACTCATGACACCCATTTTGATATTTGTACTTGATAAAGTTGCCCCCAATATCGAGGAGGGACCACTAACATCGTTAGATTTTCCGACTAAGGAGTAGCCAAGACCTTCATGTCTGTAATTTTCCTAAACTTGTACTGGTTCAATAATTCCTTGCTCATGTAGGCCTATTCCTTTTCCTTGATAATGCATGTTCTGACAGATTTTGTTTGTGATAGGGTACTTGTTATTGTGGAAGCAAGATGCTAACCCATCCTTATTGTGGAAATTCATGCTCGAAATATTCTCCTTTGTAAGGAAACCTACTCTGAAAAGGATAGATGATCCTAATTGATAGGATATTGTAGCTTTACTAACATGTTGGATAGATTTCTGACTGTCATCTTCGGTTTGATTTTCTGACATATTAGATTCTGATGATTCTACTGGTGCTTCAAAGTTGATGTCGAAACCATCTTCATGGTCATTGTCATAGAGGCCACTGAATTCAGTTATAGCTTGATCATTTGTAAATATGTCCATGCTAGGAGACTCTTGTTCTAGTGGTAGATCATCTATGTGTCCCATGGTGGCAAGTGTCTCATTGTTGGTAGTATCAATATTGGAAGCTTGGAGAGGGTCATCTTCAAGTGTTTCATCATGAAGGGCATAAAGGTCAAGGAGTGGATCATTTTGGACTTCTTCAAAAGTAGTGTCTTGATCAAAGATGGGCTCAGTTGGAATGACATGATCGAAAATAGGGTCTTGACCAAGGATAGGTTTGTCTTGAATGATATGGTTTTGGATGGACTCTTGACCAAGGATAGGTTCATCTTGAATGACATGGTTTTGGATGGACTCTTGACCAAGGATATGTGTCTTTGGTATTCCATGATTGTCTAGGAGGACTTCCTGAATGGATGTAAAGATGGGGTCATGGAATGGACCACTTTGATCTTGAAATGATGGTGATGTTATGACATTGTGCTTTGGACTTTCCTCTTGACATGTATCCTCAAGTATAGGTAAGAAGATGGGACTTTGGAGACCATGACTAGATATGTTTTCATGAAAACATGGAGTGTCTTGGAATGGATTGGTGTGTAATGGACTAGGATATGATATGGAGGTTTGGAAAGGGTTAGGGGATGAAGGACTAGGATGAGATGAAGAATTAGAATAGGACAATGATGCATGGCAAGGATATAACATGGATGGAGGATTAGAATATGACGTGGATGGAGGATTAGGATATGATGTGAATGAAGGACTAGGATATGATGTGGAGGCTTGGATTAGATTGATGGATGGATGATTTACCCTGTCAAAGTTAGGGTGGGTATGACCAATGGATGTTTGTTGTGACTTAGTGCCATGGATGGTGTTAGGGGACTCTTGATAGTAGATGGATAGAGGACTAGGACTCATGGATTTTTGGTAAGATGGATAGATGGATGGAAAGCTAGGGGTTGTAAATTTGGACTTGGATTGGAAGTATTGTGTTTTGAATTCCCTAGCAAGTTGTGCTTGACCATTACCAATGAATTGGCATTCAATTCAACTAGCAAGCATGTCATAGTGACTTGAAGACATGATGGTGGATGGGATGAGACTAAGATTGTGCAAAGTGACAATACAAAGTGATAAAAGGGGATGCCTTATGCCAAATGATTTTTAGGAAAGGTTTTTGAACCATACAAAGTTTGGCCAATGTGTCAATTTGGATTGTCAAAGGATTGGTTTGAAGGACAAGATGACAAAATGACAAGGTGAGATTTCCATACTAGACTTATGAGTTGGAAGTAGCTCACCAAAGGACAATGACTAAGGATTGATTTGTTTGACTTGGTCCAATGACAATTTAAATTTTGAGACAATGGTTTGACAAAGCAAGGAAAATTTTCCTTTCCCAAAGTGTGCAAAATTGAGGACTTGATTCGACAAATGCGGTTCATGATGGCAAATGCATTGCAAAAAGTGATTTGACAAAATTTTAGGCCAATTGCAAAGATTTGCTTTAGTTTGAAAAAATTATTTCAGATTTTAGAAAGTTTGATGTTTATTTGTTTGAAAATAGTTGGTAAACACATGGTGTTGTAAAAAATGAAAATCAACCACATAGAAGTCATTTTACAAAAATCCTATGGCTGCAAGTACAATATTTTTTTGGATCCCACTAACCGCATATCTTTAGCGAATGAATTCAAAAGCTTGGCCCCACAGGCTCCCCCTTACAGTGCACTCACTTCTTAGGGAAACCAAGCTTCCAACCTCCAAAACTCCCATGGCAAATTGATCATTTCTACTAAGAACTGCGCAGGTGCGGGTGCCTTGGCAACAACCATTATTGCACCAAAGAATAGAAGGTTTTTGGCTTTCTAAAACAAAGGGTTTTAATTCAGGCACCCATTCGAGTGGTCATATATGTGGCACAAGATTAAGCTCCATTAAGGAGACACTCCATCTTGAAGAGGTTAAGCTCAACAGGGTTTTGGGGAGTACTACTTGGTCCGTATGACATATCTACACTCGTAATCCTAGACTTTCCCTTAGGATTCACATTTGTATACCGGTCGGGAGTAGCTCGGCTAAAGAGATTCATTGCCGGTTTGAGTCGCTTTGGGGTGAGTACTTTTTCCCACCAAAGCAGGCCCAATTTTTTAGAGTTAACAAAAACAAGCCAAAATATTCATAGTTCAGTCAATCCTTGTTTAAAAACAAAGAGAAAAAACACATGAATATCCTAACTCACACTCGCATGGTGTTCATTTTAAGTCCAAAATGAAATGTGTTGACAAACACAGAAAAAATGGAGTTCATTTTAACCGTTTGTAGTATTTGTCAAAACATGGGGTTCATTTTAACCCAATGCTATGAAGAGATGCAAATTTATTTTAATCCAATGAGTTATCATGCAAGATTGTGTTCTTTTTAGTCCAATGAATATGCATGCATGTTCATTTTAACTCATGAATGTAAAAAAAATTAAAAATGCAAATTTGTAGTTGTTTGTTTAAGATTTGTGAAATAAAACAAACAAATATTAGACTCCTCGCCACAAACTGCAAACAGAAAATCAGTAACCCAAAATCTTTAAACTACCATACAGAAGAAAGTGTTGCCCTAACCCTAATTGACCTAGGGTAGGCCCAATTCGTACAGTCAATAACAATTTCTCTTACACCCAGGATCACATAAGTGTGCAAGAGGAGATGATACTTCTATTATTGAATCGAGGTGACACAAAAATAGATGGGTCTGGTTTTTTGATCACCTAGTTTGCACAAGGTGAGAGCATAATCACCTACCACCTTCAAGCACAATCAAGAAAAATTATTTAACCCCCTAATTAAATATAAGTGAGACAAGCAAATTTTCTTATTAAAGCACCAATGGAAGTATTTGCTAATCTAAGACAAGCACAAATGGTTTCAAAATAAAGTCTTGGACAATCGAACCTACAAAACCACTTGTTAGTAGTTTAAAAAGATGTCTTGGACCCACAAAAATTTAAAGCATTTTTTTAAATTTTTCACTTGATCCAATTTGTCATTTGAAGTGTTTATTTTTCCTGCACATTCACAAAACCAACAACCAAGCCAAAACCCTAACAAGATCACTAGTATTAGAGGGTTAGCTAGTCAAAATAAATCTTATTTTTGGAACTTTTTTTGAGATCAAAATTAAAAACACAGAAAATAGACCTTTATTAAAATTCAAAGAGATTAACAGAAATGTAAACAAATTTGAAAAATTCGCTATTTTGCAGCCAAAATTATTTTTTTATGAAAAATCATAAATTTTTTATTAAAAATTCAAAACAGGTCCAAAAAATATGAATTTTTTACTGAAGGTGCCTCACATCATCAAAAATCCGCAAAAAAATATTTATGAACAGATCTGCAACAGTTTGTGAGATATAATCAAATATTTGTGAAATCCTAATTTTGAAATATCTATTTTTTTTCAAATTATTTTGTAGGATAATTAAAAACATAAAGAATAGACCTCTATTGAAATTTGGAGACCTTTCCAAAAATGTAAAGAAATCCAAAAAATTCGCTAATTTTCTCTCAAAATTGATTTTTCATGAAAATAACAAACAAAATTATAAAAAGCTAAAAACAACTTGAAAAAATCTGATTTTTGGACTGGAAGCTCTTGATATTGTCCCCAACCAAAAAAAATAATTCTATCAGAAAATATGTAGCTTTTTGAGAGATATGGTTGAATCTTTGAAAACTAGGGTTTCATCCCCAAAATGATGCAAAACCTGCAATAAAATGCTAACAAAACTTGCAACAAAAAAATTCAACTCCAAAATTCTTCAAAATTTGTCAAAACATGTCAGTTCACCAATGTAACTATGGGTATTTTTCTAGGGTTAGCAATATCATATGCAGAACATAAAAACCCAAAGTAATAATGAAGTGCAAAGGAATAGATGAAACAATCTCACCAGAATGTCTTCATCCTCCATGACTGACCTCCATTACACCTTCTCAATTTGCTAAAATATATAGTTACCCTCAGATTTATGATGACCAAGCCAATGGAAATGACAAGCCCTAAACAAATGTTGAAGGATTTGAACAACTATATGCAATACTATGCCCTACTACAACTAGTAAACATCTAAAATGTCTAAACTATGTCAAATGAAAACTAAATATGCCTATGATAAATGAAGAAGTATGCAAGAAATATGAAATTGCAAGAAGATTTTCAAGTTGCAAGATGTAAAATTGTAAGATATGTCAAAATGAGACCAAAATTGTCATTTTATAGAAAATGCAATTTTGTGTGAATGGCCAAGATTAAAAGTTAACAAATGCCCTAGAATCAATGGACGAGATTCATTATGACAACCCACAATTAGGGTTAGGGAAACATTAGGTTAGATTCGAAACGAATGGTCAAGATTGATTTTTAGAAAATCAAATCAATGGCTGGCAATGCATGTGACAAGAGATTCTGGGCACACAAACCGAAGTTGCTGGAGAATCAAATAATAATTTAAAATTATTTGATTCAAGAGGGGATGTTGACTTTTTGAATTAAAAATTATTTTAATTAAAAAGTGGTGGGGTCATGTGACAGTAAATAATTTAATTTAAATTATTTACTAAAAAAGGAAATTAGAAAGTGGGACTTATAATATTTATTTAAAATGAGCACAGTAAAAGAGGAGAAATTAAATAATAAAATTATTTAATTTAGGTGGTGGGACTTATTTTAAATAAATAAGATTTAGAAAAAATTAAATAATAAAAGTTATTTAATTTAGGTGGAAATTAAATAATAAAGATATTACTTAATTTATAGAAGAATGTGACAAAGGGAACCTTTTGAATTAAATAAATTGATTTAATTCAAAATTCAGGATCAAGTCAATGGGCCCTTGGTCTACTGGTGAAGTTGAAAGGTTCGAAATGAGCCCACCAAGGATCAAGTCTTGTTGAGTGCAAGGCTCTGACATCATAAGGGATGAGGCTAGGATTGTGCCCTAGGTGAATTTGGCGGCGTGGATGCCCCTCAGTCCTTGGCTCTAAGCCGAAGAGGTTTCTGGCATGTGTGGGCCCGTCTCGGGTTCCTAAAACGTCTATGTGGTGGCCTTCGTTGATTGGTAGCTCGCAGGCTTCGTGCCTCGCTGGGCTGCCTCACAGGTCTGAACCCTCCATAAAAAAAAAAAAATTCAGGAGAGTGGACCAAATTAAATAAATGAAATTTATTTAATTTAGGAGAGAAGAGGCTAATGAATAATTAGATAATTAAACAAAATTATTTAATTATAGTGGAAGGTGGACAAAACTAAGTAAATGAGAATTTATTTAATTTTAGAAAGAAGAGGACTTAATTAGTGACATAATTAAATAAATAAATAAAGTTATTTATTTAATAATTAGGAAGACATAATCAACAAAAATAATTAAACAAATTAAAAAATTTATATAATTATAGGAAGACATTAGACAATTAGTGACACATTAAATAAATAATTAAAATTTATTTATTTAATAATCATGAAGAATAAGCAAATACAAATTAATTAAATAATTATGAATTATTTAATTAATAGTTGAAAGTGAGTCAAGGACATAATTAAAATGTCTTAATTATGCTAGGAAGAAAAGGATTAAAAACTAGAGCTTGCAGGCCTAGGTCATTTTTATGTATCTACAGTTGGCTTCCCTTTTATCCTTATGAAAAAAAGGCGGAGAATTATGAGCATTCGGTTCCAGTACTTTATTTTGGCTTGGTGGCTCAGTTTTTTCCATCAAGGACAAAGGGGGAGTTTGTTGAATCTCTCTTGTGCTAATTTGTCCTTGATGAAAATATGTGTTACAGTCTGGCATCTTAGTGGTTGTTTACTCTGTTGATCTGCCTTGTTTCTGTTTGGCATATTTACTTCATTGATAATATTATATTTGGTGGCACTAATCTCTTGACTCCATGTGCATATATCAGTTAAGGAATCTTGGTTATAGGTTTATGTTCCATTGATCAGGTGACATGTTTCTAGTTTACAATTAGTGCTTTAGTGATTCACTTAATTATATGACTTTGGCATGTTCAGTGTTCTACAAGTAATGATCTCTGGTTCTTGATGTTTGGGTTTATGAGATGCAGTTTGTTTTTTAGTTTTAAGAAAACCCTATCGGGTTTCCTTAATCAACTGAAAATGGTTTATGGTATGTGGAATGGCATTGTGAACTTAGCATGATTTTATCCTTTATTACACTTCACAAGGCTTTGGAAAGTATTTGACATTGGACATTATATGGCATTGGATATTAATAAGGTGGTAATCGACTTTGATATTATTTGATATCTTTTGGAATTGGAAATTATGTTCGACATACTATGGGAGTGCATATTATATTGCATTTGGGTCTAATGATGGATAAATCATAAGGCTTAAAAGATGAAAATAGGTAAGGTTTTAGTCATTATAATTATCACATTGGAAGTGAATAAACTTGTGATTACTTGGGGACTTTAAGTCTTAAGCTTTCGACACTTTACATGAAATAATGCTAGGAATTATTATGTCGACCTTTCACATGCTTGGTCTTTGATTCGAGGGTAATGAGTTTGTCGACAGCTGGTCTTTGGTAAGGCTGTGGACTTCAAAAGAAAAACTGAGTTTTTGATTTTTTATGACAGTCCTTTCGGACTTCAAATGTTATCAATCTTTGTAAAGGAATTCAGTTGGACGCCACCATGGAATCATGCTCTTAGTCATTTCATTGCATTTATTGGATTTTTGACCTTGGACAATGTATGTGGAATGTTAGAGGACCATTGCAATGGTCGATTTATGTGTCTGCTTCCTATGGTTGGGTGAAGGCCCGAGATTGGAAGGTGTCTTGGCCGTTTCTCTCACTGCTGGTCTGGTAACTATGAACATGACAGTCACTTTCAGTCTTCACAGGTATTCATCTTTCTATCTACTTTGCAGATCCATTACTTCTCAGGCAAGGCTAATATGAGATAAGTTGTTTATGCTAAAGGAAAGGTGAAAAATTAGTCTATTCCTTTCATGATTAGATCTGAAATGTTTTACTTTAAATCTTGATTGAATTTTTCTTTTGAAGGCTATCATGTCAGTTGTATGGGTCATGGTTTAGGGCTTGTGGGTAATCATGGAATATCTTCTCATCTTCACACCAGGGGTCGTGGGTAACTACTCTTAGGGTGCATTCTTTATGAGGTTTCATTTGCTCAAAATAAAGCTTTCAGTTACTTCTTTTTGCAGTAGTTTTCAGTGGTTATTTTTTATGCACATATGCATGCCTTGATGCTGCTTGGTTAAAGCTCTACCTGTGTAGGCTACTCGAATGGACAAGGTTTAGTCACACTTCTATTTTCGCATACTGTTGTTCTATTCATGTCTAGAGAAAATATTCTTCTCTAAGGAACTCTGTTTTACCTGAAAAGTTGCTTGACAGGAAAGTGGTAACAAAAAAGATCACCTCTATTTTGTTTTGAAAAAGAAAGATTTTGCTGTAACCGAAAATTGTGTGTAATGATGAATTTTGTAAAAAGATGAAAACAAAGAGATTAGGGCTTTAAAATTTTCTAGAAATACAAAAAGTGAAAAATAAGGGCTATTATTTCTTTTCTTGTTGTGAAAATTCAAAAAAACAGAGAGTTAACTATTTTTGAAAAGGATCATGGAAAATGTATGCAACAGTGTGTAAAAAATAGAGCGAGAACACATCACTGTAAATGTATTGATGAGAAGTTGTATTGAGATTGTGAAAGAAAACTTTATGAAAAATTTCCTCAAGCTATCTTAAGGCTTGATAATGGGTGGAATTCTGAAGTGTCATTCTTGACATTTGAGAATCCTAAACATTGTCTATTAAGAGGCACTTGACAGAAATCAGGGAAATAGAGAGATCCTCTGTATCATTATATGTTCTACTGAAAAACATAAAAGGGGATGGTTCTCCTTGAGATTGGTGTCTCTAAAAAGAGGGGTTGATGCTCCTTGAGTTGGTGCTCAGAAATTAGCCTATGAGGCATTGTCAAAAATGATTATTGAAATGAAAACCTAAAAAAGGCAGCAGGTTAAGGAGTGTTTTTTCTACCTCAGGAGGGTTTTCCACTCGACATATCTTGTGTATATTTGAGTATCTATGGTTCATTTGATTCAGTGCTTTAATGCTTTAAAATGCTATGTTTCACTATTCTCATTTCAGTTTATGTGATTGCATTCAATACATGAATGAGTTTATCATTGATAAATGAGAGTATACATTTGGTTTATTTCAGTTTCAATTAAATTTGATAAAAAGGTTAATAAAATTGATTCACCCCCCCCTCTCAGTGTCTTTTCACTCCAACACTCCAATGGCAGCCAAAGAGAAGAGATTATCCACAAAAAGTTAAAAGCACAAAAAATGCATCAAAAAACTAGTCAAGACCACAACCATGGAAGACAAATGCCTTAGAAAAATGAAAGTAGACACTCAAAATGGTGGCAAGATGACTTACCTCTGCAAGATTGTTCATAAAAAATCATTAGAAACAACACGATTTTTGCAGGTTCGAGCTCAAACCCCAGCAACATGGTGGCGCAACAGTTTGCTCACAAAATTGCAAAGTGAAGAATGAGGGAAAATCATTAGGGTTCGAATGTTTTGACTTGTTGCCCTAATTCGATGAATGATGGTATTTTTGACCATGTTTTTAAAATAAATCATCTCATTTTAATAATGTTATGGTCTTGACTTATCAAGTCAATTGACCTAATCATGTAAGGGGAGCCCATGAGACAACTAATGGAGCTTGGGAATATAGGGGGGTTTTTGTAATTTTATTTTTTTCAAAATTTTTAAACAAAAATAAAACTCCTTTCTCATATTCTTACATGCATATTATATTCTAAACATTATTAAGTGCAAGATAATATTGCCTTAAAATGCTTGTCTTAGAAATTTTCTATGAAGGAGAAATGCCATGCCTTGTAAACCGAAGTATTATTTTAGCTTGAATTCATGCAAAGTGTAAAGATGTAAAGATAGACTTGAGTATCTTTTAGTTAATTGATCATGAAAAATTGTAACTGAGGTGGAATTAAAGGACTAATCATGCAAAGATAAAGTGGAGAAAATGGTGGAGATTTTTGAGACATAGCTTCAGTTTCACATCAGTTTTGGACTCCTTTTGATCATGCACAATATGAGGAGAGTTTGCAACATTCAGAGTTTAGTCAGATTCAGTTGTGGGCTCTCTTTTTGAGGCCTTTCTTCTTTGCTCGTGAGAAGGGTTTCAGAGATATTTTACACTTTCAGTTGACTGTTTCTTCCACCTCTTAGCACCTTGGAGTTGCCATCTCTTGTATACATTGGAAAAGACTTAGTCTTTTTCCTTAGTTCTTGTTTTCTGCCTTTGCATTCTGCAAAAAAGACTATCTTGTAACTCAATTTTTCAGTTGATTAATAGACAATAGTACGTCATTTTCAGTAATTTGTTTAGTGTTTTGCAGATTTTCCTTCATGATATTCATTTGAAAGAGTGTTTACCTTTGAAATTTTTGGTGTTTTGTATCTCTTAAATGTTTTGATGCAAATTTGATGTGTTTCAAAATCGCAAACCTTTAAATTTCTATCTTGTTTACTGATGCTTGTACACAATAGTAATTTGTCACAGGTCATTAATTGTGCTTTTAAAGTTTATCTCTTCCCTTAATTTGTGAAAACCCAGTTTTCCTTAGTAAGGAAAGATTAAATAGAGCCTTTTACTGAAGCATTTATGTGATCAAGGTGCCCAAGTTGAGTTGAGTTTATGGATTTCTAAAGAATATTAGTTGTGAAAAAGGTTTTCATATTAGTATATTCGGTGCATCACCTCCTAGAAGTAGTTTACCATTCAATATTTTTTCCTTTAGTTTCTTTCTCCCTTTTCCCACATAAGTCAATAAATTCTGTTAGAATTGTGAAACAAGCACAAAACCACGAGCCACAGGATCAAACAACAAACAATTACACCTTCCATGCAAGATATCTACAAAAAAAAAAGTGCAATATTCATCAACAAGGAAAATCTACAACAAGAGACTTTGAAGAAGATATGAAAGCTCCAGATAATATCCGAGAAATATTTACAATGAGGGTTGAGTTCTTATAAGAGAAAAACCCTAAATGAGAAAGGGATTAGATCATGACAAGTGTCAACATCACATGAGATGAGACATAATGATCTAATATTAACTCAATTAATAAAGCATAAAAGCACTCCTAAGTTTAGCTTAAGTGCAAAGAATAAATTAGACTAATAATCAATTAAAGATTAATTAATTATTAGCTAATGTATGATAACTCTAACAATGCTAGGAGATCAAAAGGGAACCGGCCCACAATTGGAGATTCACTTTCATCATGAGCAACCCACAAGCTCAAAAGTGTTTCCATGTTACACGGGATTGCTGAGCTTTACAACTTTGCATTCAGGTGCATCCCACGTGATAACAGTGGCATTGATCATTTTATAAATTGTCTACCAAGAAGTGATGTTGAAGCTTTATTTTCACATAGATATGAACTAGACCCCCAAACATTGTATGAATTACATGGAGTTAATGATGTTAATACATATCTACAATGTATGCAACTATCTACGGTTCAAAATCCAAATTGTAATGAGTATAGCTTTTGGGGTGACTTATTTTGTATTAAATGACTAGCCAAGTGGCTAGATATTCAAACATGTATTTGGTATTTAACAAGAAAATAAAAGTATTTGTATTTCAATGAAAGCTCACAAAGAACTACATATTCTATTTTGTTCCATGTGATAAAAATCCCACTCATGGAAATTTTGAACCACTTGGTTCCAAAAAGAAATCCATTTGAACAACATATTAACCAATCTAAACACTCAAAAATAATTTGAAATTAAAAATCAGATTTTTTATTTAATAGTATCATAGATGTAGAGAATTGTGAATCAATAAATACACATGAAGATAAGATAATTAACAGAGTATTAAAAAATGATAACATGTTTAAAATAATCCTATTTGTATACAATGTAGGTGATTGAATTTTTGACACTTTACAACTATTGTTATATATGTGGTATACATATGTTGAACTATGAAATGAAACAATTAACCATTTTCTAAATTATCTAACAAGAAATGATCCTAAAGCTTTATTTTCACATAGATATGAGCTAGACCCCCAAACACTATATAAATTGCATGAAGTTAATAATAGTGCATATATGTGACGTATGTGACTATCGACAGTTTCAAAGCTAGGTTCTAATGACTATGGCCTTTTGGGAGACTTATTTTATATTAAATGGATAGCCAAGTGGTTAGATATTCAATTGTGTATTTGGTCTTTAACAAGAAGAAGAAAGTACTTGCATTTCAATGAAGGTTCACAAAGTACTACATATTCTATTTTGTTCCGTGATCATAATCCTACTCATGGACATTTTGAACCACTTCTCTCCAAAAAAAAAGCCATCTGAACAATAGATTCACCAATTCAAATAGTAAAAAACAAATTTAAATTCAAAAAATTATTTTACACAAGAAAACTCAATAGATACAATGTTCAAATTATGTAAAAACGCATTATCAATTTTAGACCTAGTAACAACCTTTTCAATATTATTGCTATTTTTCCAAACAATGAACATGACGACCAATATATTAGACAATACATGGCTCAATAGTTTGGAAATGAAATGCTAAATGGAGACAAATTAGAAAAGTGTTTCCTTCAAACATCTCAAGTGTGACTTGATTATTAGTTGTGGTGTGATACAATGGGAAACATTTATTGTAAAATTTGGAAACCCATTTGAACATACTGGAATTGAAGGATGCAATTTTTTTTGAGTGGCTATCTTACATTTTGCAAATAAAAATAAAAGTTTGGCCAAAAAATAATGATATGTCTATTAAACAATATTACAAATGTGTCAAGCCTACAAAAGTATATAATATCATTTATTGTAAAGTCAGTGACACACATACATATTATAGGCCATGTGGAGTGGAGATAATAATGACAAATGACATTTATACAAAACAATCACAAAAATGTCAATGATTGAAGGAAAATAAAAGATTAGTATGCACAAATTGAAACAATCCATTTGAAACACTAAACATGTAGAAACTAGCAACTCCATAGAGCCCATAAATATCTTGAATATAATTTATCATTATTCACTTCGTAGAATAAAACAACAAATACATAAAAACATTAAATTCATGACATTCACAAACTAAAAAAATAAAGACACCAACATGATGTTACATGGAAAAAATAGAAAACACACCTAAACATGCATGTACAATTTGTGACTAACTACATTTAAAAATAAATGTAATAAATTTAAGCTAAAAATAAATAGAAACACATGAACCACTTTTGTTAAGGACACAAGAATTGTTTGGAAACAAAATATGCGACTTTTGTAACCAAAAATTTGTAACAAAATAAAAAACCACTATATGCAACACCAGAGAAGATAAAAAAAAATAAGTCACTACAATACACAACTACACTTTCAGAACTTGTAAAAGGGTAGTGTACCTTCAAATTGTGTTTTCACAAATTTGGAAACTAGGACACAAAATATCTCAAATTGGACTAAATGGAACTATTATCAATGTGCCAATAGACATGAACAATATAGAAACAATATTGCCACGCTTAACCAATGAAACATGCACAATTGCTATTGCATCGAAGAGACACTTACAATATGCAAATGCATACTGAAAAGAAAGAGTTCGACCAAATGTTACTATGAGTGCTCTAAATGAGTTGTGTAAAACAAAGTTAATTAAAATGAAAAATATTAAATTGAACAAATATTGATATGAGAATTTGTATAATTTACAAGAACATATTGCAATTATTGACTCTTCATCAAGTGACAATGACAATGACATTAATAATGATATGGAAATAGAAAAAAACACCTTGATCCATGGATTTACTGAGTCAAGAACTATACATTCTATAAATGATAAAATCATCAAAATTGCGCCAGTATAAGGAAAACAACCTCTCTAAATGTTTCAAGATAAATATGCAAAAGAGATGAATTTTCCAACACTTTCTTTTTAGAACCACATGATGAAAATGTTGAAAAAATATTTTCATACTAAAAAATTGCATAATGAGAATTAAAAATTCAAATTGAACATTTGCTTATCATACCCCCAACTTATTTTTTAAAACCATCAAAATTCTAATTGGCTAGGTTTTTCTACAATATGGATAAGAATTCGCAAGCGAATGTCAAGCACAAACCAAACCTTGAAAAAATATTGTAATCAAATATAGGATATGTAGATTTAAAAAAAATAAGAAATTCACCAGACTATTTGCAACATCTAAAGAAAAATGTTTTTGCAATGATATGAAAAAATATTGCAATCAGATATTGGATATGTAGGTTTTAAAAAAATAAGAAATTTTCCAAAATATTTGCAACATCTAAAGAAAAATGTCTTTGCAATGATACAACAGTTAGGGCCACCAATTTTTTTGTAACATTCACTAGCACAAACCAAAATTGGGAGCCACTAACAAAAAAATTGGAATAATTATACATCTCACATTATAGAAAATAAACACAGAGCTAAATTGAAATACTTAATGAGATTGAAATTTTCTCTTTGATCAAAAAGGATCCAACCACTTGTACTCGCTATTATAAACATAGAATTAATGCGATGAAACAATTAATATGTTTAGGTGAAATATTTTTCAAAAAGGTATTGGACTACTTTTCAGTTATAGAGTTTCAAAATGGAGGAAATGAACATGGCCACTTTGTGTTATGGGTTAAAGATGCACCAATTTATGGAAAAGATAATAATACTAGCATCAAACATTTTGTGGACAAAGATCTAACTTGCAATACAAAAACTTTGGATGAACAAATAGCTAAATTACATATACATCACCATACTAGATAGTGCACAAAGATTAAAAAAATGTTGATTTGGTTTTTTGCAGCCACTAATGAGAACAATAACAATACTTGAACCATGCATTGACCAAAAAAATATGCGTATCAGTGAAAAACTTAGGTCCACTTTAGAATGTTCAAATTATGATTGTTTTATATCCTTTGAAGATTTCCTAGTACGTAGACATAATTAATAAGAATACATATTAGCCATACAGTCTACATTTCTTAGACCAACAATTAAAAATAAATAAAAATACAGCTAACATATGGAATAATACATTTTTAAAACATATTCCACATCTATGGAAAGCAAATATAGATGCACAATTTGTTCTTAATGCATATGTTGCAGTAATGTATTGTAGCTCGTACATGACAAAAAGTAATAACTCAATAAAAATGAATTCAACAAGATACATATAGACCAAAAAGAACATAACATTGATGCAATAAAAATGATAACAAAGATTGGAAATGCCTTGCTCCACCTACAACACATGTCTACTCAACAAGTTATACACAATGTTCTTTCACTTCCTCTTAACTATAGTTCAAGGAAATTTAGATTCATAAACATATTAGCTATTGACAATCATACATTTGTTTTAAAGAGTTCCAAACAACTAAAAAAATGAACCAAATGAGTCACAAAATATTGGTTGTAAAAGTTTGATTAACCATTATATTGCATGACCTAAAACATTGACAAATGTTTGCTTAACAAAATTTTTCACAAAATACACAATAAAAAGGGGAAAAGTAAAATGAAGAAATAGACCATAAGTTATTCAATTTATTAAATACAATAAACATGTTGACATCGAGAACTATTAAATGGAGCAAATTTGAGTATATGTTCCATTTTCCACAGATGAAAACATATCGAAACAAGGCTTCACAACATGGAAAAATGCTTTTGCTACCAATGAAAAAATAGTACATCTTAACCAAGAAAAGTATACATGTAATATAAATGAACTATGGGGTGATATGGACAATGCTATTAATGAAATTGAAAGATATACAGATAGAAATAATGTTGAAATCCAAGACAAAACCACTTTGCAGAGGCAACAACAACCTATCATGGCCTTCTTCTCGCTAAAGAAGCTAGGGTTACTAGGCTTTGGTTAGAAGGGGACTCCCTCAATATCATAAATTGTCTCCTTAAGATAAGTCCGTCATCATGGTCCATTGCTCATTTAATTAATGACACTCTTTCCATTATTGAATCTTTTGTTGAGGTGAAAATTACTCATATTTACTCGGAGGCTAACTCTCTTATTGATGGGTTCACCAATTTGGGAGTGATGGATCATAATTATTGGCATACTTATGATGCAATACCATTTAACCTTCAGTGTATCTCTAATGATGACCAAATTTCATGTCATGGTAGCAGATATATGGGGAGATAAGTTATTTTATTTCCTCCTCGTTTGGTTTTTGAACATTGAGTTCAATGCTTGCTCATTTAATAATTAATTTTTTGCTAATTATGAGATCATGGGTTGGGAGTTAAGGACTGACGGTACTTAGTTTTTTAGGCTCACATGGATTGTGGGTGTTATTTGCATTTGCTTCTAGATTGTTCATCTAGCCCTCTCTGTGTAGAAGAACAAAGTGCAGGTTGTGAGTAGGTTGTTTTTGTCTGCCATGGGAGGGGCTTGGTGCAGAGTGGAGCCACTTTTTTGTGACGAATTCTGTGGGAATGAGTCCATCTGGGAAAACTTGGAGAAGGATGGTATTTTCCCCCATTTGCAAAGGCTTCATGGGTCTAATTCGGAGGTGATAGTGGCTTTTGTGAATGGCTAAAACAATAGAGTTCTACGTTTCCAAGGTGTGGAGGTAAACATCACTGATAAATTCATTGCTGAGATTATTGGTCTTCCTACTAAGGGCATGGAGTTTTATAGGGATCGGGTTGCGGCTAAGACTACCTTAGAATTTTTTTTCAAAGGCATGGAGAAGCAGAAGCTTAGGTGCATTGGTAGTGGAGGGTATGCTCAGAAATCTATTAAATCGCTCTGGCAAGATGTTGCCCTTATGATTATAGAATTATTCACATTGGAGGGAAGGTAATTTATTATTTATGATTACCATTTCATGTTTTTAAATCACTTCTATGACAACAATCTGGTTTTGTTCCCCTATTATCTGCTTGTCTCTATGGAAACCAGTATTGATTATCACAGAAAGAACCCCACGAAGGCTATTCTTCATGAAGGCCTTATGAAACTTATAATTGATCACATTAAAATGAATTTGTTACTTGTTGTTCCTAAGCTCTTTTCTGCTCGTAAAAAGGATGTCAGTAATTATGGTTATGAAACTAGTGAGTCGATAGAAGAGTGGGATGATGATTATGGGGAAGAAGAATTTGAAGATGATGAGTTATCGGAGGATGAGGGGAAGTCTGAGGATGACTCTGAGGACTCTAAGTCTTGGTATAAGGGCTATGAGACAGATGTTGAAATGAAGGAGGTTGTTGCTTTGTCTATGAAAAAGAATTTGAAGGGGAAAAATGGGGCCCTAAGAAAGAGAAGTGTGCTCTTAAGAAGGGGGTTGATGAGTTGAAAGGAATAGAGGAGAACCCCATTCCTTCGGCTAAAGGGTTTTAGGGGGATGTTCAGGAGGTAAATGAGAAGTCAATGGTGGATAATGTGTAGGATGGTGAGGGATTTGTGAATTCTAAGGTGGCTATTCCTAGCCATGATGGTTTCGAGTCACCTGTTGGTAATAACGATGAATAGGTTAAGCAGACTGAAGATGAGGTTGGGCGGCTTGAAATATTGGCTGATTTGGATGATATTCTTGAAAAAAATTGAGTGAAAGTGGAGGTTATTGAGGTTGACGACTCCCCTATGGAGGAGGAGTTGGAGGGAAAAGGTGGGGATTAGAAGGAACCCAATGAGAATGTTGATGATCCTATTATTGCGTTGATCAATTGGGAGGAGATCAATATGAACCTCTTTTATAGAATGGTGGAGAATAGCACTAGAAACCTGCTCTCCCTTGTGAAATGGCTCTTCTCAGAAGTAAAGGACCTTAATATTAGGATTAATGAATGGTAGAAACTCTATGTGGCCTTGGTGAATTACAATCAAAGGGAATGGTCGATGAGGGATAAGGTCAAGAATATGAATGTGATCCTCGATAAGGTTGCAGTGGATGCTAATAGACTTGGTAAAACTCATGAGGAAAGGCCAACCTCTTTGGAAATAATTGTTCATAGGATTAATGAGGAGCGGTTAGTGGATATGGAGGAAAGAATTAACAAGATCAACAGTGACCTGTATACTGTGGTTAGAATCAGTAATTAGTCCCTAAATACTAATGCACAGGGCTTGTTGTTTTTGAATGATAAATCCATCAATTGGATGGTCAAGCCATTGGATTTGGGTGAACATGAGGAGGCCATTGCTGAGGTGAATCATATGAACCTAGAGGAGAGAAATGTGGATGTTGGCCAGTGCATGGAGAAGAATGTTGATGCTGGTCCCTACCTGCGTACAAGGAGCAAGACTAAGAAAAGGGAAGCTTTTTTGTCCCAGAATCTTGAGGATGTGGTAGAGATGCATGACAAGGTCATCTCTAGTAATATGGATTTTTCCAAGGTGCTCGATAATATGCTATAGTTTTCTGCTATTTTTTTTGGTTAGGTCAGCCTTCTGTGCTGATTTTTTGCTGGTGGGTTGCTGATGGATTGTCTAGCTTTATTTCTTGTCAACATTTTTGAATTTTTTGGGTTTTTGGTGTTCATGTCTCTCTCTTTTTTAGCAACTTTCCTTTGTTGTAAAGGGTTTCAGGGTCCCTTAACCTACTTTTCCTAATAAAAAACAATGTTGAAAACTTAAATACCGAATACAATGAAAAATATAATTTGTAATCAAATTTGGACACAGTAAAACTTAATATCCACAACAAACAAATGAGAAGAACATTTGAAATAGCTAAATATCCTTATTTACTTGACAAAAAAGAGTATTATAATGTTAAACAAGAGAAACAAGCCATAGTGAAGGAAATACTAATAAAAAATAGAAAAAATCACTTGAACTAGTATATTTGTTTTTAACAGGACGTGTTGGCACAAGAAAAACATTCATTTCCAAAGCTATATACCAAGTTCTACTTCGTATGTACAATAACTCAATTGATAGTGACCCGGATAAGATAACAAGCTTGCTACTTGCATACACAAGAAAAGTACCTTACAATATTGGAGGCACAACCTTGCACTCTGCACTCTTGATACCATTTAACAAATCCACTTTGATTCCATTAAGCTCAAATGAGTTGGATATATTGACAAAATAATATCACCAATTACATATTATCCTTATAGATGAAATCTCTTTAGTTGGAGCAATTATGTTACAATACAAAGATAAAAGATTGTGTAACATAATGCAAACACCTACTAAACATTTTGGTGGTTTAGACATTATTTTTTATGGCGATTTCTACCAAGAAGAACCTATACATGGTTGTCTATTGTTTCAAAATGTAAAAATAGATACTAATATAATACCGTATAATTTTTGGGAACAAAACATCAAATGTTATACCTTACAAACAACAATGAGACAAAAAGACCAAATCTTTATTGATGTTCTTAACAGAAGAGGAATAGGTTCTCAAACAAATAATGACATAGCATACTTGAATAAAAAATGCTTACACTGTACCTATAGACCCAACATCCACATTTCTTTTTTACAAGAGAAAATATGTCAATGCACACAACCAAAAGATATTATTTTCCCTACCTGGACAACTAATCACAGTTAATGTAATTGATGAACATGACAACTCTATTAGCATAGAACAATTCTACAAGCATAATACAAATTTAGCAAACCAAATAATGTTAAAAATAGACATATTGGTTGACATTTATGGTGGAAACTACATGATACACATGATGGTCTTATAAATGGATTAGAAAAAATATTCAAAGTGTATACAGATTTTAACCAAACACACATTGACAATGGATGGGTACCAATACTTCGAGTTGCAAAACCAACCCTAAAATTAAGTGCTCAACAAAAGAATATTTTTACAAAACAATTTCCAATGCAATTAGCATGTGCTCGAACAATACATAGATCACAAGGGCTTGCAATTCATGTCCTTGAATTTGAACACTTAGGTGTACACCAACATGGGTTAACTTACACAACTCTTTCTTGCACATCAAGCATCACAAAATTATTTTGGGTAAGCCCTCTAAGAACAAAAAACTTCAAGGTAAAAACATAAATCATATAAGAAATAACATGACTATAAACAATAGCTAAGTGGAATCTTCAAAATGACATAAATTATAAAATTCAAACATCATGTATTACCATATCTACATTTAACACTCGTCATTTCCAATTACATAAACAAGACATCGTACATGACATATTTAATATCGGCTGGCATTATTTGTCTCTAAGAGACATAATTGAAAACACCAATAACAAGCAATGCATTACTATATTACAATTTATTTGTATCATAACATGTACATGGGATAATGACCTGCCCCAAAAAATATTTACAAATATCAAATTCAATACCATTAGTAAAAGATAATGTTGAAGCAATATTGACTACATTGATTTTTACCGAACAAACTCTCTATATCTGTAATATTTATGCCAGACCAACATCAACACTTACAAATATCATAAAAATTGTTAATGAAGCAATGCAAATTGCTTCTACTGGAAGCCTTATTTACATTGTAGGTGACTTCAACATTGACATGTCCACCTCCTCAAAAAAATAAAAAATGCTTAAAGAGAACATACAAATACACAACTTGCACTTGTTACTTGAAAACACAAAACCTTTATCAAGGCCCATTATTGATCATGTCTGGACAAAAAATTATGCAAATACAACAAATATTCAAATATTGGAATCATATTGGAATGATCATGACACTCTTCTATTTCATGTTGACAACATTGTCTAGTCATGCCATGCATCTTGCAAAAGGTAAACATGTAGGGATAATTGACATAAAAAATGGTTTTCTTGTCTCCTTATGTTAATTCTTAGTAAAAAGATAGTAATATAGCTCATTATTTATACTATATTCAAGACCATATTCAAATGACAAAAAAAACTAATAAAAACATTATTTTGCAGGTGACTTAAAAACATGAATACTAGGCAAGACACATCATCTAGTTTAGTATCTACAAAAGCACAACATGTAGGTGGATACAAAACTAATTTCTTTATCACATTCCCATTAAAAATAATCATATCTCTAGAATTGCAGCCAATAAAAGCATCTATAGTTGCCAACCATGGATGACCTAAGATGCGAGGGTATCCTCCTAGGCTAGCCTTTGGTTGAAGAACCATAAAATTCGTAGGGTAATCCCATGAATATAGTGTAATGACTAGATCTTCAATGATGCTCTCAAGTTTAACAACTCAAGCTCTGACTAATTGGAGTACAATAAGGGTAGGTCAAAGGTCATCTAATTGGAGAATTTGCATGGTCTCTCTAGTAATAATATTAATGATTGTTCCTAAGTCAATCAAGGTATTGTATATCAGAATTTCATTAATGAAAAAATCTACAACTAGGCTACCAAGTTCTATGTATTTTGGGACAACCACTTTGCCTAATATGATATCTGCTAGGTGTCGCATAACATGGATGACTTTGGGATCTTTTCTTTTTCTTCCTAGTTTCTTTAAGCACAATGCTGTTGGTCTATGGAGCCTGCTCAAACTTTGGAGTTTAAATTTTGGCCACTTTTCTCGACCTGTTTTCCCAAATTAATGCCCAGAGTGCACGAGGCATAAATTCGTTGCATATTCCTATTAAACTTTTGTTATGAAATAGTTAATAAACTGCTCGAGATTATAACATTTTATCGCTGCTGTTCGCTACAAGTTAATTGTAATTTATAATTTCTAGAAGTTGAATAAAATGGATTTTTGTTATTTGTGGATGTATCCCAAAAAAGGGTGAACCACGTTAATTTTTTGTGGTCTCGCCTCTGTGTGAATTTTATTTCTCTATTCTGTTGAATTTAAATATGCATATAATTGATAATTGAATTCCTCATTCTTGTTGGTAAATCTTAACAATTTCTCATATTATTTTGTTATATATTGAAACATATTCTGTGGCTTGAAATAAGGAATTTTTTACATAGACATTTTCAATTGCCCAAGAAAGTCAAATTCAGGTTCAGAGTCATGCTTCTTGATATTCATTCTTTCTCGAAATGGAGGTTCCTTATTGATTAATTTCTCTTATTTAGGGTGTTGACTTGGATGATTTGGCTATAGGTTAGCATCATTGGAATGTTCCTTAGAGGGGATTTCTATGATCAATGGTGAATTAGGAATGGGTAGTGTTCTCCTTGAATGGAGCTGCATGTTGTTGATCACACCATAAATAGGATAATGAATTGTGTCATTAGAGTAAGTCTGTTGGATAAGCTTATTGTTAGGATTGGGTGTAGGATGGGATGGTAGTTGTGTGAATCTTGGTAAATAAGAAGAAACATTAGCAATATTTGGAATTTTTTTTGGTTGTGCGGGTGATGCTAGTGGTTTTCGTAGGCACCTTGTATTAGAATTATGCCAAGGTTGGCTCCCCTATCATTGTTGTTATTGATATGAAGATTGGGGGGTTTGATAATATTGGTCTTGGACTTGTGATTGGTACTAATATTGTGGCCAAGTTCCTTTGGGGTGTATCCATCCAGGTGGCCTATAATTTAGCCATGCTGGAGGTGGTTGATTCTACCATGGAGAGTTGTTTATAAAAGAATTTGAGAAAGGAAAATTATAAGACAATAGATCTGGAGGGTTATCTTGTCAATGATTCCATGGTTTCCTTTGTGCCAAATAAGATACTTGGCCATCCTCATCTTCTAATGCCTTGAATTTTTCTTTCTCATATTTGTCTTATATACTTGCCACCCTTTTACACTTGCAGTCCCTTTTCCTTAGGTGGCAATATGGGCAATATTTAGCTAAAGTTGCTTTTGAATCCTCTTGTTTATTTATGGCTTGTAGGGTGTTGATTTGAGTTAAAATATGGTTGATTATGTATTTATTTATGTCTTTTAGTAGGTTTCTAAGCTCCATTCATGAGACACTTGCAGTTGTTTTGGTGGATATTTCTTGTAAACTACATGTCTTCTTCATTGTGGAATGTGAATAGTTCCTACAAAGTTGACATACATATTCCCATGGAACTTGAGATATATATTCTACCCCTATTAGGTCCAAATCATCCAAAAATTCCTCATTAAATCCTCATAAGAATATTAACTTCAAGGAATCTCTAGTTAATCGATTTTGTTTATATTTCTAGAGGTAAAACAAGAATCTCTCAACATAGTGTTCCAATGGCTTGTATTCTCATTGGCTCATATTAAAAATTTCATCTCCCCTCATGTCTCCTCCCCTACATTACTCCTTTTACTTCTTCAAAAAATTCTTCATGGTGTCCCAATGAACTACTGTATTTCTCCTAAGTCCCATGAACCATCTTCTAGTGTAGAATCTTTTAATGTGGCTGAAAATAATTTTAATATGTGTGCATATGTATTATAATCATAGCTCCTATAGAGGACATCAAATTCAAATAGGAATATATCAGGGTCCTCTATCACAAGGCCATGGAAATTAGGGAGAGAAGACAGTGGCATATTTTTCATGGAAAAATTCTTATCCTGATTGGAAATGGGAAATTTAAAGGTAGTGGTTTCAAGAGGTTGTTCCTCTTCTTTACCTACATCCCCCATTGTAGAATGAGAATCAATAGCTAATGGAGTGGATGAAAATAGTGAATTGGAATTAGAACTAGAATTAGGAGTTGAAGGAAAATATTCACGGGGTGGATTACCTTCAAGTTGTTGAGCTTCAAGATTTGAGGATCCACTTGATTGTTTTTTTCTCATCTCTGTAATTGTTGTAGATATGTCCTTAAATATGAGAAATCTAATTTGGAAGGAATCTTCCTAAAAGATCTCTCCTCCTTTGCATGTAATAGCTGTGAACCAATTCCCTCCTTTCCTGTGAAGTGTTAGTAGAGAATTTAGTATTTGACATAATATCTATTAATCCTAAATGTGAAAAATAAAAATTACTATGTCTATGAAAACAAGAAATAACTTAAGAAAAACCCAAATACTCTCATAATTTGACACCATCCCCAACAATAATGCCAAAAATTAATGATCACCTATACAACTAATGATTTGGAGAAGTATGATCATGCACTTATACTTAAAGAACATAGTTATCCTACATTAAGCAACCATAAATTGTAATAGGATGCATTGAATTATCAATTAGTGATGTACACTTGAGATGAGGCTTGTACTGTTTGTACATTAAGAGATTTTTGGGATCTCTAAAATACTTTCATTCATTAAATAAATCATAAAATCAAAAGGTAAGCATTACTAAATTAACATTTGTTGTCCAATTGATAGTGAACCTTATAGCTCCCAAAAATCACATGCAACCAAAATACTTATGACATTTGAAGAGAAAAATCCATGACTAAGTGCTATGAAACCTTGAGAGAGATTGATCCATAAATGTATCTGATATTGAATAATGAATGTTAATTGGAATAATGTACAATAATGAATACTTATAAAAGAGAAAAACAAACCCTAGATGATGATTTTATTAGATTGTGACAAGTGTCCTTATCCTATACAATGAGACAAATTGACCTATAAATAGCCCAATCTAATAATAAAAAACACTCCTAAGTTTAGCTTAAGTGTATTAAAGTAAAAGGGATCTAATAACTAATTAATTATTAATTAATGATTAGGTGATTACCTATTTACTCCAAGAACATTTAATCAAAGGATTAAAGAGAATACAAATCAGACCTACAAGTAAATGGTAGGTTTAGTTTAAAGTCCTATACTAAATACTAATCAATAGTTACTACATGAATATTAAACTATATTTAACTAACAATCAAATGCAACAATATTAACAAATTAAAATATAGAGTAGCATTGTACCTCAAGTGGGCCCTTACTTGGGTATGTGCACTCATTACACTAAAGAATCAACGAACAGTAAAAGCTTCACACAAAATACTTCATAGAAATGAATAAAACTTATTGGAATTTGATTGCTTACTTAAAAATAGAAAATATAGAGAATACATTTTGATTTATTTTTTAATCCATTGTTATTTTCAATATATAAGCTTAACTGGTCTAACTAATCTTGAACTCATCACTATATCTGTCACTCATCCCTATTAAGCAGGGAGATAGTTATTATCTAGAAGAATACAATTGAGAAATAAAGTCCTATCATAAATCTACTGACATTAAAGAGAAGATCCAATCATGGAGGTATGTGTGGATAGGTGATAGAATCATGTAACAAAAAACATTGGAATTAACTACAGAATAAGAGTCCTTGATTCAACAACCATTTGTTGGAAGTAGAATTCTAATTCAGCTACTTGATCCTCCTTAGCCATGGAAAACTCAACACTATTTTGCATGATGCATGTTGCTACAAACCCACACCCTCTCTTGGATATAGGAATGCATTCCCTCATTGTTGCTGTAAACACCTTGACTACAAGTACTCCCATTCTTTTTATCAATGACTATCTCATCTCTTCTTTTATTGCTACAAAATAAGTTAGTATTTTTACAAAAACCTATTCATCAAGATTAATCATATTATTCCATCACATATTAATCAACAACCATATACTTCATGTAGATATTCATCAAAATATTAAAAACTATGTCTAGTGCACCATATTAACATAACATAATCAGTAGTAGGAAATGGCAATTCTCTATCTCACTTCCATTGATCATAGCCAACCCACCTCCTCCACGTAGCTTTGATGGAGTGACCCATCCATTTCCTATATCTACTGCTTAGGGAGTGACATCTCCTAGGGAGTGGTGCCACATAGGTAGGCCCCTAGCCCCATTTTCATGGTGTAAAAGAGTAGTTTTTTTGGGAGGCATGTCAAGCTATTAGATTTTTAATTATTAGAGTTATTGAAAAGTTAGTTCTGAGCACTTTGTAGTGGTACATTGTAAGTGCCTAATATTTGAGTTTGAAGCCCAATTTTTTTAGTAATCTTTGACACACCATATATATCACCCATGTCGTCAAATTTTGACTTCTTATAGGTTGTAGAAACATATTTATTAGCACTACAAATCTATGTATGTCATTTTTCTAGATTTTTCCTTAGACATTAAAATTTCAATTCAGAGTGATTTTAGTACTTTGGCTCATTTCTAGTACAAATTATTGGAGGTTAATTTTTCTTGGGAGTGTCATTTTTAGTTTTGATTCAGATTTGGAGGTAGAATATCACATTATTGCTACATATTGTCTATTTTTATCTATTGGTGTTTATTTCTCTAATGATGAATTTAGGTTCATTTGAGATCCCCACTTCTCATAACTATCATACATGGAAAACCAATATTCAATGATTGCCCTATCTAAGGGTTTATGGTCTACTTTGGGTGAACATCAAATTGATTTTAGTAGGGAGTATGAGAGAGTTTCTCACAGTCCAACAAATGTGATGAGGCTATGAATTTGGTTTCTTGACATGTTTCTAGTAGCTTGTTGTTCCACATTGAAAAATTTACAACACCTAAACTAGTATAAGATGTATACAAATATCTATTTAGTATAATTAGTGAATTTCATGCTTTATAAATAAAGACACAATTGAATTATCTTTCTTATGGTATACTTCCTTCCAATGAATATTGTTCAAGGTTAAGTTAAAATATTTGAGATCTCAATTAGATGGTTGTGGGAAAGATAAATTTGATAAGGAATCTATATTCTTGATTTTTTCTAATTTAAAAAAGAGCATTTATTATCTTTTATTCCACCATTGATGCTCTAGGTGATGCATTTACCATTCCTTCTTTTGAGACATTTTGTGATTTTTTAACTAGAGATCTAAAGCTAAGCTTATCTAGTTAGATGTACTTCTCAAGAGTTATGCATTGATGGTCCAATTACCCAAAGACAAAGTCAAGAAGAGATCAAAATCTAAGGTAGAATATAATGAGTCTCCCACCTCTTCTAAAGAGGAGAAACCTATAAGTGCATATTGTAAAAGATTTAGGCATGATGAGCACAATTATAAAAAATATATTGATGAGTTGAAGCACCTTTAGAAGAAAAATATCTAGTTTTCTTCAACAATGTTTTCTAGTTCATTTTTTTCTTCTACGCCACCATCATCTATATAGTAAACTACAAATAGATTGAATAATATGATATAAAATATGAAAGGTAAGCCACTCTTTACATCTCCAAGTCCTAAGTTAGGGAGATTGCTTCTTAGATTGTGGAGCTTCACATCATATGGATTCATCACATGGTATGTTCTCTTCATTTGATTCTTGTACTTTACCACACATCCTAATGGGGGGAAAAACATACATTCATGTTTGTTGGAAAAGGATCTATTGACATGGGAGAAGGCACATTAAATGATGTACTTTTTTTTTCATCCTTGTCAGCCAATCTCATTTTTATATATCAAATTGCACATATTGGAGCAAGCAAGGCTATTGAGTTCACACCTAATTATGTGATTATTAAATATTTGAGAGTAGATATATCATTGTTGTTGGGATGTTTGATCATATAGCTCGCTTGGAGACCTTTTAACATTTTTTCATTAATGATGTTTCAAATCCTTTGACTAATACTCACACTCATACATCTAGTTTGAATTATATTTATGAGGATCATTTTGGTCACTTGAACCTTGGTGTTCTTGAGACTTTTGTTGAGCTTCCATATCTTCCACCTCTCACATCTTCAAAAATCAACGCTTCCATGGTTTTTATTACTTCAGTTAACCAATATCATTCTTGTCTTTTTGATTCAACTTTGTGAGATGACTACTTGATGTATATTGTAGATTTATTTTTTCACTCATATTACATATTTTGAGGACAAGCTTGAGGATATTCATTTCCTCTTTGATAAAAATTACAACACATCTTATATCTCATCATCGATCTTTGTATTTAGAGATTATTAATCACAAATCCTCATAGGTATTTGGATTGGTTACACCTCAATACATTGTGACATCCTTTGATTCTAACATGTGGACACTTGAGCAAGTTTTATAGACACTTATCATGAGACTTCTTCCCTCACCTCTCTTCTTGGAGATGGAATTTCTTCTAGAAACATCATCAGATTTGTTTTTTCCCAAGGAGTGATGTTTATATTGATCTTGGACACCATTCAACATTCATCATCATGCATTCACCATTGGTACAAGAGCTACTTCTTTCTTTGGTGGATCTATAGTCTCACTCTTTCTCTCTTATGGGGGGCTATTGATTATATATTTGTGATGGATGTAGTATAAGTGTGGGGCCATCTTGAGTCCTTTTTCCATCACTTGTACATGTTTATTTTCATGCATTCTTTATTTTGGAGAGATCTTTCTTCCTACAAGTTTTTCTTTTTTACTCCATTTGTGAGAGATCCAGGGATAACTTTAGTGGCGAATTTTCGTCAATTGGTGAATTCCAGGAATCGGGCAAATTGAATTTGGCGAATTCTAGGTATCCAGCAAGGTGTTCAAATCACCCAGATTTCATGAACTATCGGTCCAATGCATGTCCATTCGCCAACGGTTTTTTTTTACGAGGTATGTTTAGGCAATAAATTCGCCATAACAGACTACACGTTTCCAATGGACCAATCATTATTTTCACTTGGAATCCCGGGGAGCATGTCATAAAACACCAACATATTTGCCAATACTATTAAAACAACATTATATGAGGACCCATTTCGCCAATTAAAATTTACAAATAGTTGCTTGTGAAGACCCATTCGCCAATTAAAATTTATAAATAGTTGCTTAGGAGGACCTATTTCGCCTTGAAAATTACAAGGTATCGTTGTATAAGCACGTGAGATTCGCCAAATTTTTAACATACCATTTAAAAATCTTGTGGAATTCGCCAAATATGGATTGATATAAATACAATTGAAACTGTTATTTGTTCTTATACATTTTGTTCAGTTCCGAGGTTCTACTTCTCGATTCAGAAGTAGACTCAAAGGTGAGTGATCATTTATTCATACTGTTATTAGTTATTAGTTATAATAATAAGATTTCTTTATCTGTTTTCCATTCTTGCTTCAGCCTTAAACATGATTTTGAGTAGGGAATGGGATCTATATTCTCTGTTGGTTTGTCCTTCTTAAACAAGAAGACATTTTTTCCAGCTTTTATTTGAAGTGAGATATCAATATGTCAAGCAACAATTGCAAGGGTAAGACTCCTAAGGGTAATGAAGAGACTGGGAGGCCATCAAAACACCCAAAACGTGGAGGTACCATACAGTCTTACTTTAGAATTGGAAAAGCTTCTAATCCATCATATCAAGGTGGAGCTACACCATCGACTCTTCCACCAAATATTATTGAAGATGGCAATGACAATACCTCACCGCCACAGGAAGGTCAAGGTGATCATTGTGTTAAATCAAAATGTATTAAATGAGGATGGCAATACCACAGAAGATGTTCCAAGGGATACTCTAGATAGCCAAAATGAGATAATTGAATTGGATGAGGATGATGTTGGTAGCAAGAAAAGAAAAGGCAAAGCAAAATTGGGGCACGAGTGGGAAATGACAAGGAATTTTCAAATTGGTTGGTTGTCGAAGTACCCATTCCTTGAAGCAGTGGGGGTATCAAACGAAAATGATAGTGAAAGGGTAACATAGGTCAAATGTAAGATTTGTAGTTGGAAATATGGAAGAGACAAGATGATGTAGCTAAAGCTTGACACTATAGAAAAGCATATCGGTAAACTGTACGAAAAATAAATCATAGACGAAAAGGAACAATTAGTCGTACGATGGAAATCAAAGGAAGAATGTCTTCATGTTAAGTATGCCACAGATTATGGAGAGCATAACCATAGAATGTCAAAGATTAAAAAATGTGAAGGTACACTTGAGGCTCATTTTGGAAAAGCCATGGCAGCAACAAATCTGTCAAAAACTGTTCAGATGAGTGTTGTTTTTTCATATTTTGTCTAGGGGGCGTCCTATGATAGACTACCCAGAATATTTTGATTTATTATCTTATTTGAGTGTTCCCCACTTTCCCTTCTCACATTGGTCAATAAACGTTGGATGGGAATGGGCGAACTGTCTTGCTGCAGTGGAAAAGTAAGATTTAAAGGAGAAATTAAAAGAGTCAAATTTCATTGCATTATCTTTAGATGAAGTTACTGTGGTAGACAATACTTCTTGGGTTTGTATGCATTTGTATACTATAGAACAACATGTTCGCCAAGCTCATCTTCTTTGTGTTCATAAAATGAAGGATAGTTCAACATCCCAAAATCTATTTGAACTAGTCAAGAAATCTTTGAATGAAATTGCAGGTATGGATGAGTTGACAATTGCCAAAAAGTTGGTGTGTGTAGGAGCTGATGGAGCTGCAGTGATGCATGGTCAAAGGAGAGGTCTTTGCACAAAGTTAAAAACTACTTGTGCACCATACATGCTTGGAATTCACTGCATGGCCCACAAAATGAATTTAGCATTCAAAATTGTAAGCAAGTTTCCTATAGTATCAAAAGTTGAAAATCTAGTTCACGAGATCCACGCATACTTCTGTCGAAGTCCCAAACATTTCCTTGAATTTCAACATTTTTCTCAGGGATTAACACTTGGAAACAAGCTTCTCAAGGATGTCGATACCAGATGGATCTCCCTACATGGACCAACGCAATGAGTTCTTTCAGAATATCAATCCTTGATTGGAGTGATGTACGAGTATCGCAACACAGTAGACAAAGCTCCTGACCTCTTACATAGGTTAAGCAATATAGAGACACTCTTAAATTTAGCTAGTCTTCTCCCCATGCTAGATGAGATGAAAAATCTTGTGAAGAAAGCCCAAGACAAAACTATGTATATTTATGAATATTCCAATCTATGTAAACTTACATGCTTGGCCCTCGATCATCTATATCTAGATCTAACACAAGAAGGCGCAAATTATTTGATGTGGCAGAAAATTACTGATTTGAATAATCCTGATAATTATTTACAGTTTAATGCAAGCGGGAACTTATGTATTTGTGTACGTGGATATGAGATACCAATGTACCATTGTAAGACAACCAAGTGCTCTAGAAAAGAAGTACCTGTTAACGAGGAAGATTGTAACGACATTGTTAAATCTGTTAGTGATAATTTGAAGGAAATTGCAAAATCTCTTTCCTCAGAGATTCGTGAAAGATTCCCTCGACATGAAATACTTGAAGCCATAGGTATTGTGTATCCTCAATTTTGGGTAAACCGAGATAACCCAAAATATTTTCATGATCAAGTAAAAATCTTGATCAAACAGTTTTCAGAAAAGGTAACATACAATGAACAAATAATAAAAGCAATTTTAGATGAAAATAAGCTTAGAAAGCAATGTTGGAGTTTTGCAACAACTATGAGGGAGCAGTATAAATCCATGGGCAAGGAGAAGGCTTTTGAACCGGGATCAATAAAAAAGGTTTTGACAAGCTTAGGTCAAAGTGAAATATTGCGTGGTTTGATGTCTAAATATTTCAAACTTGCTGATTTATGTCAAACAATGATATTGGGGTCGATGGAGGATGAGAGAGCTTTTAGTACATTGGGGTTTTTGAAATCAAAGTTAAGAAAAAAACTAGACAAGAATTTGGAAAATTGGTTGAGGATGAAAGGAACTACGTATAATGTCAAAAATTTTCCTTCTGAAAGGGAACTCACAATCTGGATGTCCACATGTGAAAGAAGAGGGACCGGGTTGTGCAACACAGGCTCTCCAATTCCAATAGCCGCCGGTACTAGTGGTAGTGGCAATGGGATTGGGCCTGGGACAGATGACAATGATATTGAAATTGACACAAATCAAACAATGAATGTTGAATTTGAGACATAGGCCGAAGAAAGTGCAGAGCAGTCTTAGAATCAAGATGACTCTTTTACTTTATCTGAAGATGAGCATCGGTTTGAGGACCCTAACTCCGTTTGGGAAATGGAAGATAATTAGCATGTTTTAGGTATTTTTACTGCACTTCATGAATCAGTTTCCATTGTTCCAAAGTCCAAACTGTAGTTGATGTCTGATGATATTTTATATTGTATTCAATGAACATTGAAATTGTGAATCATTGCACTTCATGATATCTTATTTTATATTGCACTCAAGCACTACATGTCAGCATGAATCATATTCCAAACTGTAGTTGATGATTTTTTATATTGTATTCAAATAATCTATGAATCATTGCACTTCAAGTTCAGAATATTTTATTTTATATTGCACTTCATGAATCATAATACATATGCCAAAGTCAAACTGTAGTAACGTAGTTGATGATATTTTATAAATTATATAAAACTCAATACCATCGGCCTAACAATGCTTCATCGACGGAACCCCCATCACAATCCCGCCGATGGCCCGATAAAAATAGCTCACAACCTAGTATCGGTGTAACAATACTCTATTGGGCTGACTCCTAAGGTGCTCTCCCAATATACTGATAGAGTCAAGTTGTCAACAAAAGTAACCATGAACTATAATTTATGACCATGGGCATGAATTATCTTATTTTATCAATAATCACAAAAATATGCCACACTTCGATTTTATGAACAATGCAAATTGTAGAAATTTGTGTGACAAGATCCATATTATAGCCTACATTCACATTGCATCCATAAATATTAAACAGAATTTGAAATTCTATAGTGACGTAGTCCTTCCCCCATTCCTAACAAAATTCAATACCATCGGCCTAACAATGCTTCATCGACAGAACCCCCATCACAATCCCGCCGATGGCCCGATAAAAATAGCTCACAACCTAGTATCGGTGTAACAATACTCTATCGGGATGACTCCTAAGGTGCTTTCCTGATATACCAATAGAGTCAAGTTGTCAACAAAAGTAACCATGAATTATAACCTGGCCCATGGGCATGAATTATTGAATGCATAAAGTATATCGGGGAACTATGGTGCATCGGGGAAACATTATCTGGCGTCCCACTGATAGAACGAAGGATAGGTGTCAATCGGTGGAGAGGGTGGCTATCAATGAAAGACTGATGTGACATCCCAGGGCATCATGCAACTGTGCTGTGGTGCATTTATGAACCAAAATTGAAGTGAATTATATCACAAGTTGATCGCATAGTTGTTACAAAATCTTGGAAGATTTTGCTTAGGGTAGAAGCAGAAAGGCAAAAACTTGGAGTTCTGACGCAGCAAAGACCAGTGGACTGTGGAGGCAACTCGGTGAGACTCACATAAGTACTTCACTTTTAGACCCAGCTGAGAAGCTATTTTACTCAAAATATTAAGATTTAAGTAATGGAAGAGAGTACAGACAGACCCAAAGCTAAAAAATAGAAAATCGAAAAGCCTAAGAGACTCCTAAATGAAGACCTGATAGATCAATGTCCCGGGTCAGGGCCGAGACCCAAGAGGATTGCTCAAATGAATCCTTCCATGAATCGATTATGGGACAAACAAAAGGGCTTAGGGGATATTTGGACACCACAATGAGGGTACAACCTCTTCATGTACCATTACAGAAAACAATTTAGGTTTCAACCAGTTTGCAATCCATGGAGGTTGAACCTGGGAAGACTTGTGGTGCCCAATGTGTTTGTGAACGCAGAGCTAATTAAAGCTCTAGCAATCAGATATGACCCCAAGAAAAGAACTATTCAGTCACATGGCGGGGGTGACATGCTTGTTATTTTTAGGGATCTCATTTCTAATGTATTTCAGTTAGAGTGTTCACTAAATTTATCATTCACGATCAAAGATCTCTTGATAGAGTATCGCCACATGGATACCAGCTATAAGAGATGGAAATTACCTTTGCATAGGCCCAAGGATTAAGGAGGCCAACTCAAGAGGTTCTCTAGCAATGAAAACCCTCCTTTCCATGAAGATTTGTTCGAAGAGTATTTCCGATACACCTATTATTCAGCTGGTCAGGTTTTGGGAGTAGAGGTTCTGCCTCTCATGTCAATTTCCCCACTAGTCTTAGCTGCAGACATACAGAGCAAGGATGCCAAGCCATTTGATTATGCTAGCTACTTGTCCAACGCCCTACATCGAGGGCTCGAAAAGATTAAAAATAATAGTGATAATATTAATTTTGAACACTATTCTTTGCTTATGCATTTTCTATTGTACGAGGGACAAGTCAGAGGGGTCTAGAGTGAAGAATTAAGGATAAAAGATACAGATGAAAATGGAGATTTTAAACTTGTACAAATATGGACTTCTTTGTGGGACAGTCGATTTGGTAGGTCTCATTACCTTTATTTTGAAGAATTTTTTGTAAAACCATTGATGAAGTTGCTGGGTATCCGTGCAACTATAACCTATCCCCAGAAGTACAAAGATTTCTAAGACCAAAGGAAAATGACCAGAGAAATAAAGTGAATCATAACTGGGGAGATTGGTATGCTTTCCCTGATTGTACAGTGATAAGGGTTTACGGGTTCGAAGGGCCTCCACACTTGATGCCATGAGTAGTTCCTGACTGAATTGATTTTTTAGAAATTGTGAGGCAATTGGCAAAATCTGATTCCAAACACCTCAAAGGACATAGCAAACAATCAATTATGCCCAACACCTTATGTTTTGGAGACTTTACAGTGGTTTCCAATGAAGGATATGGAGAAATTGATGATAAATTAGCACAGTACAACCTACCTCTAGTTGATGTAAAGAAACAATTTGATGCAGAAGGGCTTATTCACAAGGCGAGATTATCGTAGGGGCTATCAGGGTATGAACATTTGTTCTCAATCGAAGATGTCATAAGAAACCATGATGAGGCTTCCACCAAGGAAAGAATGGCTGCCTATAACAAGACTATTCTTGTAGAGGAATGGAAGAGGAAAAATGTCCCATCTTATTCAAAGGCATTTGGTGAGATACAAGATCCTTTAACAAGAATTGAGCAACTCATCGCTCATGTTAATGAACTGGTAAAGGATGTTCCCCCAGTTGTTTTTGATGCACCTCATGCAACCTATTCAGGAGTACAAGTTGAAGACATAGAGCCTTTGGATTACATACCTTCATAGCCTACTCCCGAGGTATGTTTTTCTGTAGATACTGATATAAGTGAAGAAGAGCAGGGTGATGAAGAGGGTGAGCAGGTCAAATAAATCAGTGCTCCTGTGATTGCATAGTATGATCCCCCTCAAGAGCAGAATATTGTAAGATTTGAGGCATCAAATGAACTATCTGATGATGTGAGGGTCATGGCTAGACAACAGTTTATTTCTAATTGTGATTTTGTTAAATCTTTTGAATTTAAATCATTTGTTTATGAATATAAAGGTAGAAAAATGAGACAATAGATACTGGATATCACTCCTGAACATGAGGCAACCGCTCTAGAGGAATTGAAAAGGGAGGTAGAAAAGGAAATGGAGTCCATCACTCTTGAAAGAGGTAGGGAATTGCTTCAAGAAGCTGGAGTGTTGCTCCTGCCAGGGTGGGATATTAGCTCTTCAATTGTATTTGATAGCTTCAGAAAAAGAGGGGATACGACAATGAACTTAACAGAAGAAGCAAGTGACAAAATGTATTCAGGATCTGGGTACAACCCAGATGAAGCCACCTTGCTTATTTGGTCACTGTATCCCCATGATAAAAGACCTGCTATAATTAGTAATCCAAACCAAGTGTTTGGTCATCTCTTGGTTCAGCGAGTAGTGGATACCAACCCTATGGAGACAATAGAAGTGAACATAAATGTGGCAAAATTTACCAAAGTACAGATCGATATATTGATTAAGGAAAATGACAAACTGAAGAAGGAGCTAGCAAATCAGAGAGAAAAAACATCTTCCTCCTCCACATCAGAGTTGTACTCCCCATGGCTTGAAAAAGATAAGAGAGTGCTTGATGCATTGGCTGATGCAGCCTACTGGAAGAATTGCCATCTGAAATCCCAGGGGAAATGCAAAGAATTGGAGAAAGAAGTGAAAACCATCAAATATAACACTGTATCTGAAATGATAAAAGAAAGGTTCAATAAAATGATGAAATGTGCTATTGAATATTGGGAAGTATTCAAACAGACACGCATTGCATTGGTGGAGAATGAACAATTGCAGCCTAGAATGATGGAGAAAAAAAAAAGGAGCTCCTAGATAAGAATGTCACGAAAGGACAAATATTGCTGACATATAACAAGTTGGTAGAATCACATAATGTATATCATAACAGGCTTAGGGAAGATTTCAACTAATTTTATTTAGTCCCACTCCCGACACTTCATTTTGGCATTTGAAATCCGTGAGAATATGATGATTGGAAGGAAGAGCTTGCTGGGCTTCTGACTGCTGCATTGCAAGAAATAAATGACGAGGTTATGGTTTTACAAAACACTCATAAGCAACTCAAAAAAATAATGTCTATGGAATATGATATGAAAGAGGTGATCTCTAACGTGGACACCTATGCTGAACATGAGTACATCCATCACCTCTCTGCAGTCAATATGTTTATTAGCCAAACTGTAGATGTGTCAGAATCAAATCCAACGAGACAACCATCAGATTTAGAGGAAGAATGCCAACTGAAAACATGATGAGTGCCCTACCATGGAGTAGAAGCCTTGAACAGATCTTAGGTGGTTAGTGGTCACGGGCTTCTGCTTGGAGATTAACGGATCGATGCATTCACCTGTGGCATTGTTTTATTTATAATTTGAGTTATGTTTAGTTGTCAAAACATCATGAATTTTTGCAAGGGGTTTGTAGCTTGTTGCCTCTCATATATAAGAGAGATCAAGACCCCAATAGGAGATCAATGGATAATCACATCATTTTTAATTAGACTTTATAGAAAATAGTAAGAAGATAGATAATAGATTGCACCGATTCGCCCATCCATCTCATATCATAAACTATTTTTATAATGCATATCATTTGAACTTTGAAGATCAATAAAATGGAGAAGGTTACACATATTTACTGATTTGCTTTCGAGTGTTCAACTATTGTGGATTCATATGCTTATAAGTTATTAATTTATTTGGCTGTCTCCAAAGTGGTTGTTTATGTTATTCAAATTGAGTGTGTGGAAGTACAATTAATTTGTTAGTACATTGAATTTGAATTCTTTAGGAATAGGGGCTGTGACCATGGGGTTTTAGATTTATTTATGGACATGATCATTGATCAAGTAGTAATGTGGGCCACAAAATGGATCTTGTCACACAAATCTTTGCAATTTGTGCTAATCATAAAATCAAATGTAGTGTATTTTTGCAGTATGTGGGATGTGGGTGAGGTGTAAGTTGGTGGATACTGATCAGGATTTTTAGTCAAAACATAACAAAAGCTAACAGTTCAACATCCATAACTTAGAAGCTCTACCAAGAAGTAAATATAATGAGCTAATAGTTCAACATCCATAACTTGGAAATGGAAGCTCTACCAAGAAGTAAATATAATGAGCTAATAGTTCATCACTAGTTCAAATGATAAAATAAATAATATAGAATCTAGATAATTGAACATCATCACATTACTGAAGTCTGAATTTGAGCTTTTTAATTGAATTTCACATGAAGGAGTACATATTGGCATTGGCAATGCAAAATCTTGCCAATGCCCAAAGACAAGTCTGCACAAAGTTGAGTTGGAACTTCGAAACTCATATTATCAAAGATTGAAAATAATAAATCAAGTCATTGTATCAACTTTTCTAGCAACTTCCACTCTTCAGGTGGTGGAATTTCCATTTTCTCTAATTGATGTTGTTTGACTTGAAGTTTTGTTAACATTTCATGATTGTAATTGGAAATGGAACCTATCTTAAATTCTTCGGTCAAATTTGCATTCAAGGTTATCAGTGTTCTGATGGAATCCAAATAGTTCACATCTTGGTGCTGAGGAAACTGGTTCAAATCAATCTTCCTTGCACCTTCCATCTTCTTTCTGAAACCATCCTTTCCAATGAATCACTCATTTGTGTCAAAAGCCTTTGGAAAACCAAGCTCTGTGAAGTTCCTTACCTTTTCATCCACCACCTTCATCTTGTCTACAACCAAATGCAAATATTCCTTTGTTCCAGACATTCTCGAACACTTTTCAATGATAGATGACAACTTCATTGAGGTTTCAATCCGATTAGTAATCCCTTTTGATTTTAGATCATTGTCACTGGCTTTGTAGACTGTTTGTAGAACTTCATTTGCAGATTTCTCTAATTCCAACACCTTTTTGTTGTCCACTAAATATTTGATGAGCTTCTTATAATGTTGTCTGATAGCATCAATCAATTGAAACATGTCACACAAATGATCAAACCTCTGCATTATTTCATCCCAGATCTTTTGTTTCATATGCCTCACTGTATCTCTACAAAATGCAGATAACTTATTTTGAGAAGACTTAATTTCTTCTTTTGCTTCCGTCAGCTCTGTCTCCAATCTTTCATTTGTTTTTCTCTGTTTCTCCAATTTTTGTTCCCACCGTGCATTTCCATTCGCAATGCTTACACTTAATTTTTTTGAAGTGGATTTTTCCTCATCATATTTCTTGTTGCTCTCATCTAGCCTTCACTTCAGGTCATTCACTTCTCTCTCATTTGATTTATCCTCTTTGCTTGTTGATGTAGAGGCGGATTTTATTATTCTTTTTTCTAATTCATTGCTCTTGTTATCTGCTGCTTTCCTCTTTGCTTTCTCACTTGCTAGGTCTGCCTGTAACTTTTCTATTTGGGTCTATAACCTTTTCTTCTCTCTATCTTGCTTTAGCAATGATGTGTACACCAATTCATTGTTCTTCTTTGATACATTAATTTTGTCAGTATTTTTCAAGCCAGAAAAATCCAATTGAAAATTGGTTACCTAGTATTCAGATCGATCCATCTGATTTGTTGGTTTGTTTTGAACTGTGGGAACAACAATTGTGTACTCCATGATTTCTTTATTTGTGTCAAATGTGGGTGATACCATGGTTGTTGCAGTCTCTAAAGTTACAACAGACGCACTCTCCATCAGTTGCTTCTTTTCATTTTTATTCAAGTATGATTTCTTTTTAAACTCTTCAATGAAATCATAACCTGGGGAGGCGGGAACAATGGAATGCTTGAATGGAGAAGGAATAGGAGTACTTGCAGTTGCTAATGATGTCGCACCCACACTAGCTAGATTTGTGGGAGTGTCTGGAAATAACTCTTTTGTGGTACTGGCGGATCCACTGATAGTGTGACTTGGACCTATCAAAATCCTTTTCCTCTTTTGATTGCCTTGATCACCTGGTGTTTTTGTGGTATCTTTTTTTGTTTTCCTCTTAGTATTGTGTGTAATTTGTCGTTGTAGCACATGTTGACCACTACTAGTAATAATACCCATACCATCGCCACCAATGGCACTCCCAGTTGCATTAAGCTGTCCACCAAGGGCATGTCCTAGTTGTGATTGTATCTGACCATGAGGATGAGGACTAGAAGCTCTAACAAATTGAGTTTGACTTGTATCCCCTTGGTCTATTTTTTCACCTCCAAGCCCAAGGCCAGATTTATCAATTGTTTTTCTATGCTCAACACTTTGTATTGTCCAAGGGCCTTATCCTTTGGACCCCAAAGGACCACCTTCATAACCAATTTTTTCAAGTATGGCTTCTCCTGAAGTATATGTTGAAGCATATTCTTCTTTTGCGGCCGCACTTAAACCAGGTTTGTAATTGGCATGGCTTTGTTCTTCTTCTTCCCTATCAATATCATCATCAGATTCATCACGTTCATTAGGATGCTCTATATTCCACAATTTGCTAAACTCTTTATCTTCTTCGTTAGCATCATACTCTGCAAAAGCTCTTGGATCACCTATGTCCTTCCTCATAGACCAAAAGGCAGTAATTTTTGATCGTGACCAATTTTTATCTATAACTTCCTTCTCTAGAGAACCTGGAATTTTTACTCTACTAGATGGTTTATCACTTTTTTCATAAAAATTGTTGTATGTCCTGATTGTCTTTCGGTGCAATGCCATAATTTCTGTTGACAATTGTTCAAAATAAATACCATTCTCAGCATCACTTTTCTCCATTTCTATTTTGACCTCATCCCAAGAATCCTTGTTTCTCAAGTTTTCAAAAAAGGGTTTACTTTGATGTTGAATTCTATTTGCAACATTCCTATTGGCCACAATCATTGATTTAATGATGTCACATGGATCATACTGCCAGTGACAGATAGCATCAAATGCAAAAAATTTCAAAAGATTATGTGCCACACTAAATGCTTTTCTCTCGAATGTGAACCCTCCACATGAAAAAGGTAAAGAAGGAAATAAGATCTTCTTTTGCTGATTGAGAAAGTGTAGTTCATCAGCACTCTGCAAGTCTTCCTTACATATTCTAATGCAAAAACCCTTTCTGTCACATGTATTGGAAGTTTGTATGGCTGTACTCCCAATCCACAAAATCTTAGCACAGTATATTCTTCCATTAAGTACCAATCAGCCAATTGTATTTCTTTTCCCAGTTGCATGCAGTTTCTACATGACATAGGCAATCTAGGCATTGGAGTATTTGTAATTACTTGATGCAATGGAGCCAAAAAGTAGTCTACAAAATGACTGTAGTTCCTTCGAGAATCATGCATCCTTATCTCAATGGTCCATTCATATACTAGAGCCAATTTTTTTCCCTCTACATTACTATAGGGCTAAATCTGAAGCTTGCTGGTCTGAAACATTCCTCTAAATTTGAATAGAAAAAGATAGCACAAGTAGGTTGTGAACCTAAATGTCTTCGTGGAACCTACTTTAATCATTAAAAATTGTTTATACATGGATTCTACAATGTGCTGAGTATAATTATATTTGACATGTTCATCAGCATAATGGTATTATATATCATTTCAAGGAGGCTTGCACCCACTTCCAAATTGCTATCCAGACCGAGGCAAAATGCTAGCATGGAAATATTATCCTGAACCCATGGTTTAAAAATATCCAAATTATAAGGAGGCTTATGATCACCTTTCAATTTGTTTCTATCCATAACTATTGTATTTAAGAAATCATTTTTTAGCCTTTCTTCCACTACTTCATAATCACTAGCAAGCTTTTCTAGGTCAATGTGGTGGTTTCCAAATTCTTCGGTTGTAAACCCCAACACTTTTCCAAGTTCTTCTGCATTAATGGATAACAATTCTTCTTGCTTATCTTTATTAACAATTTCTCTTTTCTTATCGTCATATTTTCGGCACAAACCATGATAAATTATGGGCAAGGGAAAACTTCATGTAACATCATGTGCCCTAATCCAGTTACCCATGGTGCACTGATACTATCAACTTGCTTTTGCTTTGCAGCCTTATTATGAGATGTAAATCTAAGTTTTGAGGTACGCCTACCATAGATTTCAGGATCATAAATATCATGGTACCCATCGGTGAAACCTGGGGTTTTAAGAAATTCTGCATAATGTATTTTTTTATCAGACATTGCTCTAAGTCTAGTGGTACCGGTGGTAGACATTCTTATACAAATTTGAAGTTGTGAAATTTGAATTCCCTAATAAGTAATACCTATTAGTCCTCCTTAATTTTAATGAATTCTTGAGTCTCTAAACCCAAACTTCAAACTTTGAAAAAATAAGAATTTAAGAAATGTCAAACGATGAAACGTAGCCATAGGAATTCTTTCACTTACCCAGATTCTGAGTCCTGACTCTTGAAAACTGGAATGGAGTTGTTGGAAGTGGAACTGTGGAATCCAAAATAGGGTGGTGCACTGCAATGAGCAATCTGAAGAGTGAAGACTTTAAAAATCACTGTACAATTTCAAAGTGCAAAGTGTTTTAAATACTTTTTTCCTCGTAATTGGAACGTTAAATTGAATGACACGTCTTAGGAGTTAGGTCTACAAGTCTACAAGATTACAAGTTGCAAATTCTTAACTGTTGATCTTTCTAAATCTAACAGTTATAGGGTGATTCCAGAGGTTTAAGTTGGGAAGCCCATCACCCTGTGCATTTCATTACGGAATGCAACTACAACCATAAATCAAATGTTCATCTAATTGTTGAAACTTGAGTAATTTATGAATTATGATATTAACTTAAAAAATAAACATTAATCACTTGACAGTTTGAGTTGACACTTAGCAGTTAGCAGTACAAAGTGCTTTACATGCTTTGTTTCTCGAAATTGGAACATTAAAGACAAAAGTGAATGACACGTCTTAGGTCTACAAGTTGCAAATTCTTAATCTTAACTGTTGATCTTTCTAAATCTAACGGTTATAGGGTGATTCCAGAGGTTTTAGTTGGGAAGCCCATTGCTTTGTGCATTTCATTACGGAATTCAACTACAACCATACATCAAATGTTCATCCAACGGTTGAAACTTGAGTAATTTATGAATTATGATATTAACTTTAAAAATAAACATTAATCACTTGACAGTTTGAGTTGACACTTAGCAATACAAAGTGATTTAAATGCTTTGTTTCTCGAAATTGGAACATTAAAGACTAAAGTGAATGACACATCTTAGGTCTACAAGTTGTAAATTCTTAATATTAACCATTGATCTTTCTAAATCTAACGGTTATAGGGTGATTCCAGAGGTTTAAGTTGGGAAGCCCATCGCTCTATGCATTTCATTACGAAATGCAACTACAACCATACATCAAATGTTCATCCAACAGTTGAAACTTGAGTAATTTATGAATTATGATATTAACTTTAAAAATAAACATTAATCACTTGACAGTTTGAGTTGACACTTAGCAGTTAGCAGTACAAAGTGCTTTAAATGCTTTGTTTCTCGAAATTGGAACATTAAAGTGAATGACACGTCTTAGGTCTACAAGTTGCAAATTCTTAATCTTAACCGTTGATCTTTCTAAATCTAACGGTTATAGGGTGATTTCAGAGGTTTAAGTTGGGAAGCCCATCGCTCTGTGCATTTCATTACAGAATGCAACTACAACCATACATCAAATGTTCATCCAATGGTTTAAACTTGAGTAATTTATGAATTATGATATTAACTTTAAAAATAAACATTAATCACTTGACAGTTTGAGTTGACACTTAGCAGTTAGCAGTACAAAGTGCTTTAAATGCTTTGTTTCTTGAAATTGGAACATTAAAGTGAATGACACGTCTTAGGTCTACAAGTTACAAATTCTTAATCTTAATCGTTGATCTTTATAAATCTAACGGTTATAGGGTGATTCCGGAGGTTTAAGTTGGGAAGCCCATCGCTCTGTGCATTTCATTACAGAATGCAACCACAACCATACATCAAATGTTCATCCAATGGTTGAAACTTGAGTAATTTATGATATTAACTTAAAAAAATAAACATGGCACATGTGTTTTAAAGTCAATACCATAGGCATCGGCCTAACAATACTTTATCGGTGGAACCCCCATCACAGCCCCGCCGATGGCCCGAAGGAAGACTCATAACTCATAAGGTGCGCTCCCCGATATACCGATAAATCAGCAAAAGTAAGCATATCGCTGTAACACATAAACATCGGTGGAACGAATGATTGCATTCCCCCGATGGCCTGATATAACCATAAATTATCAAGTGCATATTGCATAAAGTATATTACTTAATTTCTCAAAAGAAAAAAACTGATTTGAATATATTAAATTATTAATAGACACTGAAGTTCCGAACTCAGAAAACAATTCTTTACTCTTAAGCGTAAATGAATAACGAAGATTCAAGGAATCAAGAATAACACAACACAACCATTTATTTTATTGCAACTGAATTTCAATGTCACATTATTACATATCTTTTTACAAATGAGTAGCACTATAGCTCTTGTTTTGTATAAATAACATATGTCAGTGTGTCACTTTAGTACTTTACATAGAAAAAATTTAATAATTTATTCCAAGTTGTTGCTCGTTACAATGGATTACAAATTGATTCCAATTTCTAAGATTTGCTGCTAAAAACTTACTACACATGTAACTCTAAAAATAAATGCATGATTCCAAGCTTCTGCTGGTGACAACATAATACAAATGTGGCTTTGAAAATAAATTCATGATTCCAAGCTTTTGTTGATGGATTTTCCAACCATGCTAGGGAAAGGGGGTTCCAATCAGTCCTAGGGAAATGGGAGCCGTGAAGATACAAAATGTACTTATCCCCTTTGAGAACCAGAGCCATGCTGGGGAAATGGGAGCTGTTAGAATATAGGAGGAGAATCAAATCTACTCCCATCTTTTACCTGTAGCCTCGATGCATTGGGATAGCACTTATCTCCATCAGAGATCTTCATCCTAGTTCAAAACCTGTCTGAAAATTCAGGTTAACCAAATCAACTTCTTTCCAATTCCACCCATTCTAAACTTGAAGGAAATTCGTCTTTTACTGATTACTCTGTAACTACATAACTGTAGGTAGGAGAATTTATAGTATCCCCAATACTGCATCATCTTCTTCGTGAATCCTTATTAACCCTAGAAAATAAAAACCCTTATGGCACTATCTACTAATCAATGAATCACTATCCCTATTTATGGGCCACCAGTGCCGCTACTAGCCTATATAATTAAAATGTTTAATTTGATTGACGTCTGGCTACATGCCAACTTGAACTGTACCTCAAGCTGACAAGCTGTCAAAATCACTCAAAGTTCAAATGATATGAAATCATTACAAATCTTGTTTCATTAAAGCTATGAGTTGTCCAAGAAATTGCTTTGGATGTTCATATCACATATGGCATTAATCGCTGCCACTACCTGCACTAGCAGTACGACAACCACACTCTCTTAAAAAAGAATGGGAATTTCAATTAAATGAAATGTACAATGTCGAGGCATTGAAAAGACATAATGAGTGATGAGCAATGAGCCTTGATCTCGCCACATGTCCGCATCTAACGGTTATAGTGTAATTTCGGAGCTTTCAAATTGCAAGTCTAGTGCTTTAGAGATTTACTTCCGGAATGCAACTACAGTTGTCCATCGAACATTCAACGAACGAACCCTATGATTTTTTGTTGGCATATCTATTTATTTCGCCACTAGATTTTTTTACTATTTTGAGATTCTTTTTAATTTGCCAATGAAAATATATTTTTTGCTTTGAAAAAAGGTTTTAATCGCCAATGGAAAAAAATTATGGTTTGAAAAACAATTTTATTCGCCAATGAAAAATATTTTATTCTATTAAAAAAATATGCAATTCACCAAGATTTTCCACGAACTTCCAGGGATTATAAAAGATTTGCCAATTGAGATTTTTTTTTCCCGTAAAACGAAAAAAATCGCCAATAGAATTAATATTTTTCATTGGGAAGTATATCGGATTCGCCAGGATTTTACACTTGCGCCGAGAGGGGGGGTTTCTTAAAGTTTTCCCTAGAGAGATCTTTTATAGATGGGTACTAAAACATGACTTTATTGTTGGGACCCATCTTTCTATTCTTTTATTTGTTTGTGTTTCTCCCTAAGTTGCACTAAATGTGGGGTGTTGGTGTGAATGGGGTATAATACCTAATTGTCTCCAATCTAGGTCCTATTCACACCTGGCTAGTTAAGTGTACTTAGAGCACTTTTAGGTTATTTAATTTTTATGTCTCATGCCATATGATTGTGACATTTTTCATAATCTTGTGTTGTCCTATCCTTTCACCTTACCTATATAAGAAATGCCTCTCTTGTACATAAAGTATCAATGTATCAATGTTGCATCCTCTAATAAAGCATTAATTTCTTGCTTCTCTCTTGTGGGAGGTCTTTTTTGGTTTTACAAGTGATCTTGGTTGCTTGAGTATGTTGACTCTTACATGCAGATTGGTATTCTAGATGATAATTTTTCCACAAAATCGAAACCCACATTCCAAATCACGAATAAAACCACTTGACTATAAAAACAAGGGTCTCCCTCAAAGGACATTTTTTAATAATTCATTTTAGACAATGACAAATAATATTTGTTTGCATGTTCACCTTAGGTTGAAAAGTATGATGGGCCTAAGAATCCAAAAAGGGCTAGGAGATTTTAATGCCCATAAACTTGTAGATCAAAGCATATTCAAAAAGGTGAAAAACATCATCCACTATCATATTAGGATTGATGACCAAGATGAGTCAATCCACCCTTAGATCTTGGGCGTTTTTCCAAATTTTAGTTTTATTTAAACTCATTCATGCAATAATAGAAACCAAACATCATTATCATATTGAATGGTGAGGGCTCATAATTTTGAACATCTTTAGGAGATCCTCTTGGTCCCTTCCAAGTGAAACCATGCATGCTAAAACCACCAAAGGTGGCAAAAAAATGCAACCTAAAAGCCACCAACAAAAACCTCACACACCAAACTCCCATGCCTACCCCATTGACCCAATGAACATGGCAAATACTTTTAATTTGTGAGCACAAAACATGAGCAAATAAGGCTTGTTAGAACCATGATTGTGAACATGTGTAAACATAAGAACCATCACCATCACTTCTCCTTTTCTCTAATTATCTAAAATTATCTTGATTTCTATATAAATTATCTTTAATCTTGCACATGATTTTTCATTTTATAATAATATATTTAAAACTTATTTAAACATAAAAGTAAGTGCAAGAAAAGCCATGAAAAAAATATTAAAAAAAATCTCATAATTCACAATAATCTCCTTTAGATTGTTAAAAAATAAATATTAAAACAACTTCATACTTCTTAAGAATACGGAACTCCGTACCAGTGTTGGATCATGCATTTGACAAAAGCTAAAAGCATCACAATTAATGGCTTGAATTTATCCTCCCTTACCAAAGACAGCATAAAATACATCCCATCAAGATGTCATATCTAAGCATTTAGTTTATATATGATTTTTCAACAATCTTTCTTAGTACGTTGGATCTCGTTGATGCTTTTAAGATTGCACACAGTGAGCAGAATAATCAGCAGCACGCCTCTTCTTGCCATGACTGCTCTGGACAAGACAAAACAAAATGCTAAATCAACTTCTGTTTAGAGCGCCAAAAATGGCACGGAATTGAACATTGAGAATGGCTTGGACTGTCAGTTGGAGTTTATTTATTTATGTATATATGTGTATATTGACTTATCAACAGTGTCTACTGTAGTAAAATGGAATATGGGCACGCCCACTGAGAAATCCCAAGATCTCTCATGCATGTTCAACAGAAACTCTGATAAGGACGGACCAACTTTTTTTCTTTTGGAAGAAAAGCTTTATTATAATAAGATTACTAATGAACAGCACATCGAATTGCCAAGAGCCCTTGAACGGCAGCATACAGTGAAAAACGGTCATATGTTATTTAAACAAATTAAAATTAGCACTTGCACTTGCATTTAAAGGAGGTTCAAGGATTATGTCCATAGAAAATTATATGTATGTTAATATGTTAAAAGAGTATGTGTTTGTGCATGGATGCATTGCAAATTCTAATTGCATGTGGTTGGATTAAACAATTAATAGTAAGTGCTAAATAATGGAATACACCTGGTTTACCATTAAACGGTAGCTGAAAATTGTTTTCCGACAACTCAACAGTGGTTTGCTCAGAAATTTTTGTGTAGATTTATTAGTCCATAGACTACATATGGTGTGAGATATGAGCCTGAAACAAGTTTGAGTTGTCGTTTAATGGTAAATCAGTTGTCCTTTAATGATAAAAGCCTGCAAAATATCTGGTGAGACCCTCCAAAATCTCACTTATCATATAAAAGCCACATTAATATTTATTTGCCAGGAACATTCTATTTTCATTTGCATTATTTTTTTCCAATTTGATGACAACTTTTCTTTTTACTTTGCATTGCTTTATGTTTTAAAATGAGATAATACTTAATTTCTTTAAGGAAAAAATATAGATTTGTCTAAGTTTATTTCATTCCATTATTTAGCATTTATTATTAATTGTTTAATCCATATACATTCATGCACAGACACAAACTCTCTATAGTATATATATATATATATATATATAAAATTAATTTTTATTTCTTTTAATTATATATTATTGAATGTGATTTTGAAACATTGATTAAAAAATACATTCTGTTTTAGCATCATGTTTTTAGAAGTCAAAAAGTTATAGTAATTTTATGTATCATTCACATTAAAAGCTGTAAATATTTGTGTTTCAATGGTCAATGGTCAAAGGTCAAAAATTTAATAGCAATTTTGCACACTATCCACATGTAAAAGTGGTAAATATCTGTCCCATTCAATGGTCCAAAATGTAATAGCAATTTTACACATTATTCACATCAATAAACCAGATAATATTTAAAAATAACCATTATATATATATAATTGTACATGTTTATTTCCATACATTCTTTTTTTTGGAAAGATGTTTTTTCCTACAAGTTTTTCTCTACTGTGTAAATGTGAGATATTTTAGAGATGGGTATTTAACATGACTTTGTTGTTGGGACCCATCTTTACATTCTTGCATTTGTTTGTCTCTCCTTAAGTTGCACTTAATGCGGGGTGTTGATGTGAATACGGTATATTCTTTGAGTGGCCAAAAAGTTAATAACAATTTTACAATCATTCGCACTAAAGTGATAAAAGTTTGTTGTTCAATGGTCAAACATTTCACTAGTCAAAAGATTAATAGTAAATTTACACATCATCTACATTTAAAAGTGGTAAATATTTGTCCCATTCAATGATTAAGAATTCAATACTAACTTTACACATCATTCACATAAAAAATACTAAAAATATGTCCTACTTTTATTGATCAAAATTAACTTAATAATATTTTAAAATAATAAAAATAATAATACAATACACAAATACTCAATTAATATGCAATCCTATATACTTTTATATAACCATATTTAAAAAACCTAGCTACTCTCAGAAAGATCTTTCATTCTTATAGTAACGAAGCTTAAATATGTTCTAAAAAAACATAAAAATTCTTAAGTTCACAAAATGAAGGAGCTTTCATTATCTTTAGCTCTTATACTAGTTTAGCTATCTATCTTTTTATAAAAGAAGTTAGTTCTGTGATAAAAATTAATTCATTAAAGTGTCGCTTTTGGTATAATGATAACTATAGGCTGGAAAAATGTTATATATCGTTCCTTTTCAAACATGACTACTATTTAAAAGGTTGCATTGAAATAAATTGCAGAGAGGTTAAATAATTTTAACCATGTACTATACAGATATAATTAAGTTTAGTAAGTAATATAACAAGTGAAAAATAAGAAGTTAGGGAAGTGTTTACTTTTCTAGGATGATAGTTAATTCGATTTTTAGGTGGATTGGTAGATAAATCTTTATATTAGTTAGTCACATATAATATTGTAGAGTAATATGTAAATATAATTTAAGTTAGAATAAAAATGTATATATATGGAAGATTGGAAGGTTAATGTATTATATAGGAGAATATATGTACAATGGCATATATGTAATAGAGTTGCTAGCTGTTTCTCTTCAATTTGTATTCGGTATTGTTTAGGTATGCATAAATGGATTGTTAGGTAGGATTCAGTAATATACTAGCAGATGTTGTACATGTATGGTACACTTTGCTATGTGGACAAGATGGCACTAGGTGTCAAACTTGTATGGTCCTAGTTGTACTATAGGTATGTTGGTTGTAACGTAGGAACATGTGACATAAATTATCATGTGTTAGTTGCACATAGTGCTGAATTGGTTGATAACTGAGCATATGCATATGTAATCATGTGTAGGGCCATGTTATGCTAATAAGAAAGTCTATGCTATAATGCACAAGCACTATGTGTTGATGCATGATGATAGTTTTGGTGTTGTGTGGCACGCATTAAGTGGAAATGACTACATAGGTGATGTTATTCAATGGAATTGGGGTTACACATGTATATATGAGACTAGGGATGTGCATGAGTCTATGCTTGAACCATGTGCCCCTTCTTGAGAAGCAATTGTCGCCATTATGTTAGGGTGACATTGATGAAAAATACACATGGAGTTGTTGCAAGTTATTCCCCTTGGCCTAATCTACATATTGCCCAATTTTGACTACCTGAAAGAGTTGATGGCCATCAATGAATGAGCCATCATGGTGTCAAAAATATCATACATCTAGTTGGATAAACATGAGTAGGATCTAAATCTATAAGATATTGAGATTATATTGGCTCTAAAAGTGGAGGAAAGTAGGGATTGAGTAACTCCATGTTAAGGACAAGATGAAGGAATAAGTATCATGGAAGTTAGAAAATAAAGGCATTCTTATTAGCTCCACATAAAAATGGTGTAAGGACCATTGTATAGTGACAATTTTATAGTGAGGACCTTGAGCTATATTTTTGAAGATGAATTTTTCATTTAACTAGAAGGTGAGTATCATGTCACTCTTTATACTTTATAATTTTTAGAAGGATTAAGTGGACTTATTGTTGAAGCTCTTGATTTTTTGAATGAAGCATTACACTTTATCCATTTCTTTCTCCTATGCATGTGTCTCATATGTTGATGGTGTGCGATAATAAATGTTCAAGGGTGCTACTATTTGTAACCCAATACATGTTTGGAAAGTACATAGTACCTTGTAGAAATATGTACAACTTTTTTGTAGGAATGATAAATGTGTATGCTATCATTCCAAGTGCATATCTATGCATAAAAGATGGACCAGTGTATGATTGCCTAACTTTATTTGATTGTTGGTCTATAGATGGAAGGTTGTAGAGTGTTCTAATTGTGTGTCCAACATGGTCTAGAGGGTTTACAAAAGGCTATAAAACCTCGGGTTTTAGTAAAAAACAATAGATTAAAAAAGACTAAAGTGGACCCAAACATGGTTGAAGAATGTATGTGGTGTCTCACACAATTATTCTCTTATTACAAGTGACCATGATGGCCATTTTAGAGAAATTGTCAACCATAAAAAATATATATTCATTTTGGGTTTTAATGGTTGGAAGATTGTTGAGGAAATCCATATTGATTTTCTACCAAGGACATTATAATATTAGTGAAGGAGTGTAGATACCTAATGTCTTGTTAGTGGGCTTGGTGATCCAACAAGGCATAGAAGAATTGATGTGGCACTCAATGTTAGTGCACATGTGAGGCCAGTGGAAGTTATTTTGAAGTGTAAACATGGTTTGGTGATGTTTTCCTCAACTAAAGTGCTTCCCAAATTCAATGGTGTGTAGCGTGCCAACTAAAAAACAAAGATTATTGAGTTCACAAAGAATCCCATTAAATATATAGAAGTTGCAAGATCTTTCATTCTTGCGAGCATTCATCCTTGCCCAAGCATAATGTAAAATCTATGTGTAGTAAGTAAAGTTGCACCCAATTAGCAAACTAGTGGTTGTGTAAGTCTAACACGGTGATGAATACATGGATCAATGGTTGACTAAGGTAATTTATAGCCTTGCTGCCATGTCCCTTATTATTCTTCTTCACTAGGTAGGATTATTGAAGGTAGGGCATACATGTCATGTGCCACACATTTTTGACTTGGTTTGTGTGTGTAAGAATTGGAGTAGCTAAAAATTATAATGGATGATGGTATCTTTGAAAAGGATGCAATCACACTATTAGTGTTTACAACTGATTATCTAGGTTTCTCTAAGGATTAGCTAAATCTTATACTCAAGAACCCTAGGTTAGTGACCAACAAACATCAAATAGATTTTATACTTGTCTCCTCTACACTTTAGACTTTGCAAAACCAAGGTGGGTTCCCCTATAACATAATTTAACCTATATAAGTTCTTATAATGACGCTTAAATAGATTCTTCACACTAATTTTAAATAAAGTTAGCCTAATCGGCTAAATCATCTTCATAACCCTCTATTTGCTCTATCTTTCTTGATGGTGTGGATTGAGCATAAAACAATAGAATGCAATAAAATTAAATTTCAATTTTGTTTGTGTTTGATTCTGCTTAGTTTTGAGCTTTGTGAATCATTTTGGCCAGTGCCTTATCCATTGCAGAGTCAAGAAATGAAGTAAAACTCTCCTACACTAGATTTACTCTATGGCTTCTTATAACCTCACTACATTACAATGAGAAACCAAAAAAGAGACAATAACATTACACTACTTACAAATCCTTACTATAATGACATAATCTTTAATGAATAAATTGAAAGAAAATTGAATCCATTACTTGAACAAAAGATAACAATTTAAACATTCATAACAACAAATATGACATGAGAATCATGAAAAATATTTGATTATATTGATTCAAAAGAGGATGTATTACAATATAGAGACATTAATAGATTGACATTCAAACTTGAGAAAATACAATGAGTGTTTGAGTCATCTGATGTTATTATAGATCAAAATTACAACATTTCCTCTTTGAAATTTATATGAAAATTGTACAAAACTCAAATTTTATATAAAGATTACAAAACTATGGATTCAAAACCCTTATAATGAGGCTTGGAATTCCATTTTATGGATACAAGGGAAGAAAAAATCAAAAAGCCTCATTCCACTGCTTAAGTCACAAAAGGAAAAAACTTAGGTAGTGACACTGTACAAAAGGACAAAAGCATTTACAATCTATAGAGAGACCACTAAAAAAGTGTTTGAAGGCCTCTGAGGTAGTTGTTTTGGCATGTGGATTTGATTTCCTTTCGAAATACTCTTTGTAGGTGATATGACATATCTAACACTCCTTCTCTGACATGCCCATGTAGCTGTTATATCTAGTTGGTGGGATATGATTGAAATGCAACTCTCTTCCACATTGTACCTTTCTTTATCACCACCACTGCTATGCTGATATATCCTAGTATAGTACCAATTGATTTGGGAAGTACTTTATTCTAACTATACTTTTCAAAATTAAAAAAACTATCATTTTATCCAGTACAAAATTTTGACTAATGCCCAAAATGATATCAAAATAATATTTTTAATCCTAACAACTGATTATACTTGTCATCCCATACTTGGTATATTCTTTTTGATGGCCATTGGAATGCAAGAAGTAAATCAATATTATACATATAGTGGGTATACCTAGATAAAACTACATAGGTTTCCTTCTCAAAAGCATCTAAAAGTTGATCTGTATCAATCAACTTGTCCATACAAGTTTTAAGGAGCTCAATGTCAACCTTTTTTCCATCAAAAATGAAGAAAGACGAAGTGGGGGTTAGTGCCTTGAATTATGATTTCCACTGAAGGAACTCCTTCATCTCCCCATCATTATTTCTAATTTTTGGCATTATTCTTATTTCTATATTTTCAAGATGTTTTATCCTTGTTTTGGCTTTCTCTATCAATTGATCCATATATGCCTGCATTTTTCCTGCTAGCTTAGCCATATTATATGTATGAAAAATATCCTCGAGTGGATTAGCTTCATGTGCAATCCTTTGTACATACCCTACAAAGCTAAAATACTAGGGACCCGTTTTATTCATAATATCCCTAGTACTACCCTTATCCTTAGCCACCCTAGCAATTAATTTTACAAGGTTAGAATAATATCTATGTGTTTTCCAACCTTTTCAAAATCTTGGACATTAAATGTCCCAAAATGTTAGACATACCATGGAACATTTCCTCATGTTGGTCAGTTTGAACATCTTTAATTTCTCTTCTAGGCCTCTGACTTTTAACTCTTCATTTTCCTTTATTAAATCCTCTAAAGGTGCAATTGAAGACAAACTTGTTACTTTTGTGTTAGCTAGAGGAGGTGTTCCCTAAGCCTCTTTTATTTTCAATTTAGTGTACTCTATAGTGAGTGCCAAATGATCCTTCAAAATTTTATCATATTTGAAATATACCAAGCCAAATTTTTTTGCTTTTTCAATTACAACAAGGATAGCAGCAGTACACAATCGTTAGGGTTAGCATTTAAAACCAGAGGATGCTGAAATAACTCGACGTCAAGCATGTGCTTTCCAAACCGAGACGGAGTGGGAGCTACCAACTGAAATATTCCAAACCAATTTTTTTTTTGTTTTTTCAATTAACAGATTTCAAACAATGCACCCGTTAAGGTTAGAAGATAAACCAAAACGTGCAGAAAGCAACTCTAACCAGAATGTACACCAGGATCCCGATGTGGGCAAGGTGTGAGCATTGGTTAGAGGATCTGAATTAAACTGCTTATGCAAAAAGCAACTCTAACCAAGGATGGCGCCGATGATGGCGAGCATATGGTCAGAGGATCTTCTTCTCTAAATACAGAAAGGAACTCAACGTCAAGAATGTGCTTTCCAAACCAAGATGGAATGGGAGCTACCATATGACGGAGATGCTAACTATGCTGAAAGTAAACTCAACACCAAGTATGTGCTACCCAATTCTAGAGTGGAAATGAGGCGACCATATGGCGAAGATATACAGAAATACAATGCAGCTTCAGAATGTAAAGTAAGATTAAGAGAAATGCTGACAGTACTACTGTTCAGCTTACAAAATATCAGAAGATGCCTGCAATAAACAAAATTAGAAGCTCTCCACTGCTGCAATAATAGATATGATCATTCCAAGGTTAATTATGACCTTCCAGATACAACTCTTCACCAAAATACAGATTACTCAAGACTGATATAACAAAACAGCAACGTAATATGCATAACCAGCAACCCTAGAATCCACTAAAATGCTCACAACTCACTCAATACTTGCCAGAATGACATGAGACCTGATGCAAACAAAAGCTATAATGATGGCAATGAGGACTAGACCAAGAAACAACTAACAAATCGAAGTATTCTTTTTTCTAAACATTTGCCAGGCAGACCAGAATGGTGCGGCCAATAGAGAGAAGCGATTTTGCTTTTAAAAAATAAACACTCAATATTAAAATCTGAATCTTTGCAAGAAGGGTCGCCCCTATCAAGGAAACTCAATGAATCAATACCCAGAACGACTGTATTTTTATTTTCAGATTTATGAGTGAAACTACAGATTCAGCTTGACTTCAGCAACTTCAAAATGAGACTGAAATGCCAATCTAGAACTCCAAAAATGCAAGATACTCAATTGAAATTCAAGACAAACCTATTACAAACTATCTCTCAACTAGTTGCTATCTTTCAAGCAAGAAGAAGAGCCAAGCTAGGAGGCATTCATTCCTCGAAGCAATCCCAAAGCCATTCCGGCAACATAACAATATCATAAAACATAAGATAATCCAAAAGAAGAGAAGGAACCTCCTTTATAGAATGAAGAGAAAACTCTGGAGGCTTCTAGAAAGTGTGCCCTAATCCCAAGTTGCTTTTAGGTTTAATCTTTGACCAAAACTCTTTCTTCAAAATGGTGTACCTTCCTTGAGAGATATAAATCACTTCTCTATTTTTAAATAAAATATAAACTCCTTCAAATAGGCATCCATTTTCCCTTGAGCAATTATAAACTTTAGGAATATAAAAATATTTCCTTCATGAGAAAATACCCCTCAAAGTCCCCTTCTTTAAAACAACTGTTAAGTTATATCACTAGGCCAAGGGTATTTTTAAAATAAAACATTTTGACTTAAAATAACTTATTTCTCCAAAATGAACCCCTTAAGCCAACAAAGAGAATTTCCCAATGAACTGCCAGAAGAGGAAAGTCGACTGAGCTGATGCTGATTGGATCACTGCTAAAAATAGAATTTACTAAATATAGCAAATTCCTAAAGGTGCTCAGAATGCCGAACCAAAACCACCAACGCGAAGCTCTCAGAAAACCCAGAAGGAATCCGAAATCCAAGTTCAACATTTCCAAGTGCAAGCTCCGCAAAAAGATGAAAACATCCTCCAAGAAGTTTGGAAACCTTGATTCGAGCTTCTGCTTAGCCTACGAGTTCCCAGAATTAGGCTAAATCCAAAAAAAAAAGCATAGGGCTAAATTGGGGACATTACAGTCAGCCCTTCCCAAAATTGCTTGTCCTCAAGCAATGCCACCACAACTCTAGAAAAATTAAGATTGATTCATACCAAAACAAGTATGATCCCAGGTTCCCAATTCCGTCTCAGGAAAGACCCACCATGCCGATGCTGCACCACTCTGATCACATCAGTGAAAACATCATACCAATGCTACACTAACCTTTCTTGAGTCTCCAAAGTGTTACCATCCCAGATACTCAAACTCCACATAGTAACAAATGAAGCCCTGATAGCAAATGTGACATCTTCAATTCTTCTTGTGAAGAGGAAAGCAATCCTTTGCAAGAGCTCAACAAACTCATGATCATGTCTCCTCATGGAGCTTCTATGCATCAACTGAATTATACTGACACCATCATGAAGACTTCTAATCACTCTTACAGTTCCAACTCCAAGAGTCTCAGAATGAAAAGCCAAAGCATGTGGAAGTTCACTGTCCCGAACCAGTATAGCAAAGAAACTATCAAAATTTGTCTCACAAACCTCCATAAAGTGAACTCCGAGAATATGATAGTTGTGAAGAAACAAATAATCTCTGGTGTTCAAGGCTGAAGTCAGCGAAATGCAATCTGATTTTAGTACTTCACACAAGGAAAAACAGCAGCACCAAAGAAATTCCCAAGTGTGAGTGTATGAGATGAGCAAGGAGTTGCAAGATATCACTTCAAAATTGGCAGGAAAACACACTAGAGCAATCTCCAACTGAAAACTACCACTTCTTTGATCGGAAGTGAGGAACCAACTCTCTTGAATGAGAGAGACTTCACATGTAAGGTGGCTGGTCCACCTCAACCCAGCAAGATCGGTTCTCCAAATCTGCTTTTGCCTTAGCCAAGGATCACTCTCAAAAGCCACCAACCGTTCCTCTCTCCAATCCAGACTCAAAATTTCCCTCCAATCCACTTGTTGATGAACAAATGGGGCCATCAAGTGGTTGGTAAAGGAAAGGACCACACCCAAAGGTCTGAAAATTTGATCACTACTCCACCACAAGTCTTTTCCACAAGCCATAAACTCCATCCACCCATGTTGAGAATCCCAAGCATGGACACTCAACTGAAAAATATTTTCAACACACTGCCAAGAAATCTCAACGCATCTCCAAGTGCTAGTGAGAACCGAGTGCATTCTCACGAAACTGGTGTCCCCTTGAAGCTCAACCATGAAAGCTTCAACCACATTGGAGTATGTAACATAGAATGACTTCAGATTCAATTCCCAAAACTGACTAGTATGAGCCCAAACATCATTCCACCCGAGGGATATATTGTCAAGAGTGCCAACACCGGTTTTAGGTCTACTCTTCCTCCATTCCTCATGAGTAGTCGATCTGAAATCATCACTCCTTGCTGCTGTAATGAAGTTACCGGCAACTACCACAACTTGTCTCATCAACATCTTGATGTCAGATGTTGAAATTACCTTGCTTCAACACCTCCCATATGGTATCTTCACCCTTGGGCCCACTTATGCATTCATTACTTATCAACGGACGTGGCACTTCCTCATGGAGTGATATCAAAGCATCCAAGCACTGGAAACCATGTTCAGTCTCATTCTCTGTTTCATCTTCCATCTCATAGAGAGGATTGTCATAATCTTCCTCATCACCTTCTTCAAAGAGAGGATTGTCAAAAACTTGAAAGTTATTCCATCTATCTTGCTGATCCGAATCTGCACTTGTAACTTCAGTCCTTCTTGTGAGACCTTCAAGGTCAAACTCTTCTCGAAGACTATCAAGCTCACAAATTATTTGCTTGATTTCTTCGGCTTTATGTGCATTCTCTTGCTTTGTGAAAATTTTGAAATCAGCAAACTGATTTCCTACCTCCATTAATGCCATTTGAGTTTCTTCCAGCGTAGCTCTTGTTGATTCAAACTCCAGATAAAGTTCATCAAACTTCCTTTCTCTATCTTGAAAAGCACAAATGGTCTTCTTTGCAACTTCAAGGGCGTGATCACGATCTTCAACCAAGTGCATGTACTCGGACCTCAAGGTTACCAAAGAGCTTATGATAAATTGCAGATTGGGAAGAGCAACTTCATCTTTCACTCCTCTTTGTCTCTCTTCAAGTTGAGCCTTCCAGTACAACCCTTCAACCAAGCTAAGTGTGTGATCAAACAGTGATAGAGCTTGCACTTCCCTGTCAACGAACACCTTGAATTGTCTGTCCCAATCATGAGAATTCAAAGATGATGAACTGCTGATAGGCTGCAACTGAAAATCAGAACCTTGTCCCTTGTCTTTGCTGCCCTCATTGCTGCTCCAACATTCATGAAATCCACCATTGACTAGGGGAGAATGCTTATTGTCATAAAAAGCATGATACTTCACAGATTCTTTGACCCCAAGTTTGCAATCAGCTTCTTGAATTGGTAAATCAGCCTTGTGTTCTAAAACCATTTTAAACCTTTCTTCTTCAAGAGCCATAAGGTCTTCTAGCTCTTCATCCACCTCTCCATCTTCTTGATCAAAGGCTATGACAGCCCCTAACTTGAATGAAGAATCATTGAATGTTGTTCTGAAAGTTTCGGAAGTAACAACATCCTCCTTGGTGGCTGCAACCAACTTGACGGGGTCACCATGGAACCTTTCAGAGCGAGCTACTTCATCAAAGATAACTTTCCCTTCTGTGCCCTCCTTATGGCATGCAATGCAAATGAAACTTTGGTCTTCATCAGGGTCAAAGGGAAATTCATCCCACAACGGTTCTCTTTTATTTCTTGGTGCCAACACACCCAGATCCCAAATGCTAGTGGGTTGATTAGGATGATCAACCGTAAAAAACTTATCATGCTCCCTTTGTAGTGATGACTCTTTGAATAAGTCAAGTCCCAAATCACTTAAGCTGATATCATCAAAAATATTTCTTTCCCATGGTTCGGTTTGCTGGTCAAACCCAAGTCCAATAACGCCACCATGGAAATGGAGTGAAGAACCTTCTATACTTACTGTTTTGAAAACTTCACCATCCCTATCTTCTTCGGGACCTTCATGGAAAAGTATGTCGCCAAATTCTTCATGTGGAACTTCTTGGGAAGTTGCGTCAGCAACAAGAAGAGAATCCTTCTTCATCAAATCTTCAAAATGAGTATGCATGAACTCATGGGATTCGCTTCCAATATCATTAATATGTCCTTCCTTTTCTTCAACGAAATCATCGCAAACAATAGTCCTACCAAGCTGATCTTCATTACTTCCTATTACATGCAAGTCAAGGGAAGTATTATGGGACTCTACCCTTAACTCTTCACTTTCCAAGGTATCCTTATCGAACTCACGTTCATTTTGATGTGATATGTGCACCTTGCTTGTGCCATCTTCACTGCTAGATGGCTGATTTTTCTCTTCAACTTGCATATTTGTGGGCTGCAATTCACAAATAGGCTCTTCATCTTCTTCCTTCTTTGATTCTGCAACCAAAGCTTGTTCTGCTTCCCTTTTTAACATTTTCCTAATGTGGTCCACCATCTCCGACTTTTCGGGCTTCAGAAACGCCACACAATTCAAATGGGCATCAAATGAAACATTGTACTTATATTCATCTCGCATGTTTTGATATTGCTCATGGAGTTTGGAACCCTCATGTTCACATTGTCTTTTATACTGTTTAGCATATTCAATGAAATCCCTCATGGCAAAACTAACCTTTCCTTCCTCAGATACCATAGTTGAATCTGACTTCTCATGATCCCTGGACCTTAGAAAACGCATCATCTTTGAAACTTCTGAAAGCTAAACTGAACTTTGTTCTAACCTCAGGTGTAGAAACTGATTTCTCTGTCATTCAACTGTCAACTGAACCTTAATGGGCACAGGATGGCAGGATCTTGGCTTTGATACCACTGAAATATACCAAGCCAAATTTTTTTGCTTTTTCAATTACAACAAGGATAGCAGCAATACACAATCATTAGGGTTAGCATTTAAAACCAAAGGATGCTGAAATAACTCGACGTCAAGCATGTGCTTTCCAAACCGAGACGGAGTGGGAGCTACCAACTGAAATATTCCAAACCAATTTTTTTTTTGTTTTTTCAATTAACAGATTTCAAACAATGCACCCGTTAAGGTTAGAAGATAAACCAAAACGTGCAGAAAGCAACTCTAACCAGAATGTACACCAAGATCCCGATGTGGGCAAGGTGTGAGCATTGGTCAGAGGATCTGAATTAAACTGCTTATGCAAAAAGCAACTCTAACCAAGGATGGCGCCGATGATGGCGAGCATATGGTCAGAGGATCTTCTTCTCTAAATACAGAAAGGAACTCAACGTCAAGAATGTGCTTTCCAAACCAAGATGGAATGGGAGCTACCATATGACGGAGATGCTAACTATGCTGAAAGTAAACTCAACACCAAGTATGTGCTACCCAATTCCAGAGTGGAAATGAGGCGACCATATGGCGGAGATATACAGAAATACAATGCAGCTTCAGAATGTAAAGTAAGATTAAGAGAAATGCTGACAGTACTACTGTTCAGCTTACAAAATATCAGAAGATGCCTGCAATAAACAAAATTAGAAGCTCTCCACTGCTGCAACAATAGATATGATCATTCCAAGGTTAATTATGACCTTCCAGATACAACTCTTCACCAAAATACAGATTACTCAAGACTGATATAACAGAACAACAACGTAATATGCATAACCAGCAACCCTAGAATCCACTAAAATGCTCACAATTCACTCAATACTTGCCAGAATGACATGAGACCTGATGCAAAAAAAGCTATAATGATGGCAATGAGGACTAGACCAAGAAACAACTAACAAAATGAAGTATTCTTTTTTCTAAACATTTGCCAGGCAGACCAGAATGGTGCGGCCAATAGAGAGAAGCGAATTTGCTTTTAAAAAATAAACACTCAATATTAAAATCTGAATCTTTGCAAGAAGGGTCGCCCCTATCAAGGAAACTCAATGAATCAATACCCAGAACGACTGTATTTTTATTTTTAGATTTATGAGTGAAACTACAGATTCAGCTTGACTTCAGCAACTTCAAAATGAGACTGAAATGCAAATCTAGAACTCCAAAAATGCAAGATACTCAACTGAAATGCAAGACAAACCTATTACAAACTATCTCTCAACTAGTTGCTATCTTTCAAGCAAGAAGAAGAGCCAAGCTAGGAGGCATTCATTCCTCGAAGCAATCCCAAAGCCATTCCGGCAGCATAACAATATCATAAAACATAAGATAATCCAAAAGAAGAGAAGGAACCTCCTTTATAGAATGAAGAGAAGACTCTGGAGGCTTCTAGAAAGTGTGCCCTAATCCCAAGTTGCTTTTAGGTTTAATCTTTGACCAAAACTCTTTCTTCAAAATGGTGTACCTTCCTTGAGAGATATAAATCACTTCTCTATTTTTAAATAAAATATAAACTCCTTCAAATAGGCGTCCATTTTCCCTTGAGCAATTATAAACTTTAGGAATATAAAAATATTTCCTTCATGAGAAAATACCCCTCAAAGTCCCCTTCTTTAAAACAACTGTTAAGTTATATCACTAGGCCAAGGGTATTTTTAAAATAAAACATTTTGACTTAAAATAACTTATTTCTCCAAAATGAACCCCTTAAGCCAACAAAGAGAATTGCCCAATGAACTGCCAGAAGAGGAAAGTCGACTGAGCTGATGCTGATTGGATCACTGCTAAAAATAGAATTTACTAAATATAGCAAATTCCTAAAGGTGCTCAGAATGCTGAACCGAAACCACCAACGCGAAGCTCTCAGAAAACCCAGAAGGAATCCGAAATCCAAGTTCAACATTTCCAAGTGCAAGCTCCGCAAAAAGATGAAAACATCCTCCAAGAAGTTTGGAAACCCTGATTCGAGCTTCTGCTTAGCCTACGAGTTCCCAGAATTAGGCTAAATCCAAAAAAAAAAGCATAGGGCTAAATTGGGGACATTACAATATTCACTTTGTAGTTTCTTGGAAAATGCTTCACTGAATTTAGCAACATATACCATTAGTGAGGTAGCTTCAAGGGAAAAGGTATCTGACACCCTTTTTATTACTAATCCACCTTTTATGTCTTGTGATGCCTCTGCAACTTGAGGCTTATTGGTGTTGGGGGCAAGGGCCCAAATTGTAAGGGTTTACCATTTAGGGTTGAATCTTGATCTTGATAGTGGCACCTGTGCTTGTTCTTCAGAAGAAAATACCTCTTCATCTTGCCTTTTGATAGTGTCAAAAGCTATTGGTGATGCAATATCCCATTTTTGGAGAAATAAAAATCCACTATCTCTAACCATATTCCTCCCCTCTTGTGGGGTAATGTTCCTAGCATCAAAATTCATTTCTACCAATACTTTATTTGTCACCTCTTCATATTGCTCCCTAGGCACTCCTGCATTTTCTTGATTAAGTCTTTTATGGAATTATTCTCTTCTTGATCTCAAGACAAAATATTTGAATTCCTTTGACTTCACAAATTCATCATTTGAGATGAATTATGTAAATGCCAATGCTCTAATGTTGTTGGCCTCATCCCTTTCCATTGTAGTGTAAATGCCTAATCTACTTTGAGGCACTTTGAATTTAGTTTCTTTTTGGGGAGAGGGAATTTCCTAATTAACTTCCTCCATAGTTACTTCAACTTATTCCTCCTCATTAGATCCAATTGGATAATCAACCAATGATGGTTGCTCTATTATTCTCTTCTTTTGAGGTTGTTCCCTTGGAGGGGAATCTATAGTATGACTTTGAAGAGGGGATGATGGTGCCTATGGGGGAGAAGGTGGTGGAGAAGGCTCCCTTATAATAGGTCCCTTGGACCTTCTAATGAAAAAATAGATAGATGGATTTATCTTGGGTTGGTAAGTAGGTCGTTCTTCAAGCACTAGGGCCTTCTCAATTATTCTGTCAAAATTTTCTAGGATCATTTAGATCCTAACAATTGGATTCCCTATTTCAAAGAATGCCCCTTGATAATCCTTATTCTTCTTGACTCCGACAACCTTTGCTTTAGTAAATGCCACTCATTCCACCTTTCTATCAGTAGCCTTCTACTCATATTTGTAATTCCTCTAAACATCCTCATTGAAGTGTAGTTGATGTTAGAATATTGATTTCTTAATGCTTGTCTTGACATGGCTAATGAATCCTTCAAGATCACAAGCTCTTTCCTTCTCTTGGGCCACTTTTTATACTTGGAGCATTGGGTAGATTTGCTCCAATCCTTCTCTAATGATAGTGAAATCAAAAAATATTATAGAAAATGGGAAGAATGATCCCTTATTTTTCCATTTGAGATGGGCCTTATGTGATTCATTGATTTTCCACATTACTTCCAAAAATTCCACTCTTAAGGGTACATATTTAGGCAGTATACGGGGACCAACATGACATCCATATATTCTTATGACTGTGGAGTCATTGTGAAGATAGTCATCTCACCTATTGTGTTGAGCTCCTAACTTTGGCCTCCTATCCTTTGGTCTTAGGAAATCTAGAATTTCATTTTACAGTATGACCTCTCCAACCCCAAAATATTAGATGAGAGTATTGTGCAAGTTGCAAGATCTTTACAATTATAGAAAGGAGAAGAATGTATTAAAAACAAGCATAATCATACCAAAAAAAATATATATGTGGAAAACCATTTTAGGAGGAAAAATCTACACTCTAAAGTAGCTCAATGTATTTTTCACTAATAAAAACATAGTTAAAATACACTTACAAAGTAAGCCTTTATAGGAGTATCATCAACCAAAGATCTATGTAATTTTGACAACATAGTAGTACATACAAAATCACTACCCATACCTCCATCTCAAGCACCCTATAAATATAATTAGTACATAAAATCATCAAATGGTAATTACTAAACCATAATCTGAAACTACCCAAAAAAGTGGTGCCCAAATACCTAGCTAGAAAGCTAAGATCCAAATCCTAGGACAAGTTCTCAAACCAAAAATAGTGTATTCCTTCCACCTATCATAAGCACATCATAAACCACTCACCAAATTAGGATTTCCATTTTGTTTTCATTATTTCCATTCAAATATGCCTTACGTGATGTGTTACAATGCATGCATCATAAGTTGGTCAACAAGTTTAACTTCTTACAATCTTTTCTATGTTTGACATGTTTTCGCATTTCCAATGTAGGAGGCCAAACTTTTAGAGGCCATATATTTTTATTGAGGAGACTACTTGGGCCTTTTTAAAATGTAGAGATTGAAAATCTCTAAAAAATAGGAATCCTTGGAAGGGACTTCAAATAAATTTGAGTTTATATTTTCCAATTTTTTTTTTTTATAGCCCAAAAGTTGAGCTTTTATGTTTCATTGCTTGAAAAATGTAATTTTCATATACTAAAAATTATGAGAAAGGTCGAGACAACTTACCCAACAATACTCAACCCTCTATATTTAATAATTTATTTGAAATTTTTAACTATTTCTCAACACATTACATACATGGCATGTAATGATTTTCACTCAAAGACCTCTTCATCTAAAAAATAATGCAGTATAAAATATAAAATTTTGAAGCTGTGCACAATAATAGATTTGACTTGAAGTGAAATCAACACTTGTAATAGGTATATGCAATACCTATTACACCATTAATATAAATCATATCAATCATCAACCATGTACTCTCCTATGTAAATATAAACAATATTTTACACATTGTGGGTGTACACATCTAAAAATGGTCACGGTTAACCAAACTTGTTAATTAATTAAATATGAATTATTTAATTAATATTCTTAAGTCATCTACATATAAATAAATTTAATTATTTATTTATATTGTTCATTTTTCCAATTCTCCTAGTTTAATTAAATAAATTAAATAAATAAGTTTATTTAATTAATGCTATCTTCCTCTTACTTAATTAAATAGATTTCACAATTTATTTATATTAATTATCACAAGTTTAAATTCTAAATTTAAATGATATTCTTCATTTCACATTTAATTAAATATTTTCAATATTTAATTAAAATACTTTCTGAAATTCTTCACTCTTCTCAATAATTAAATATTTTCAAATATTTAATTAAAAAACTTTTTCTCTTCTCAATAATTAAATATTTTCAAATATTTAATTAATAAGCTTTTCATTTCCCACACATAATTAAATATTATCTATTTTAGTTATGGACACATATTCCATTTGTCTCTTAATCTTCCATCTAACTCTTAAAATTCCATCTTCTTTTCAAATTCTCGATCTCTCACCGTTCATCTCAACAGGTTTGAACTCAACCGTTGATCCTGGCCAATTGGATTCTTGCCTTCAAAAATCTATAAATACAACCCTCTTGTGAGTTGAAAAGGACCTCGAATTCTAGATTTTCATACGTAGTTATTATAGTCACATTTCAGTTTTATCAAGCATTTAGCATCATAGCATTTTAATTCCATAGCTTAAATCATAGTCATAAATATGCATTTTTAATCAATCTCGTTCTCCTAAGTTGTCATTTCAACAAGCCGCTTCTTACACAACTGAGAGCCAGCATCTTTTATCAAATCCTTGGAGATAGAGGACGATGGGATGAATTTGAAGAAGCTGCTGCCATGAGAGTTTGCATTTATGCTTTCTAGATTAGCTTTCTTTCAATCTAATGTATCCTCGGTGTGTTAGTTTATTGTTTGTTTAATCTACACGCATTTTCTAATCACACATTTTTGGCGCCCACCGTGGGGCATCCCCCCATTTTAATATTTTTATTGTAGAAATTTCTGACAGGTGACGGACTGGAGTTGCACTTTAGCGCATACGAGTCTCGGTTTAGCGCATCCCCAGACTGTTTCGGCGCATCCACGAACTGTTTTAGTGCATCCACAGACTGTTTCGGCGCATCCACAAACTGTTTCGACGCATCCAGGGACTGTTTCGGCGCATCCAAGAACTATTTCAGTGCATCTAGGAACTATTTCGGCACATCCAGGGACTGTTTTAGTGCACCCAGGGATTGTTTAGGCGCATCCATGGACTGTTTTAGCGCATACGATGTCTGCCTTTTTTTTATAGTCAATCTTAAAATGGCCATATCTTGGTCATATTTTGGTCTTTTTCGGAGCTTTTTTTTTTGAAATGGGGTAGAATTTCATAAGCTATCTAATGGGGCAGGTGTTTATCAACTTTGAAAGAGTTAAATATTTTAAATTCTCACTTAATGTCAAACCACAATGAAACTTGGTCTAAATTTTAGGGTTGTTATGCTTAATCATTTATCTAACCCTCATATATTCTTGTTTCTTGATTCCATCTAACATTTAGAAATTTTATTGTAGATTTTAAAGGACCATGGAGCATGAAAATGAAAGAAAAAAATTATCACATGATTGTAACAAGTGTTTTTAAACACTTTGGGAGCAATTATAATCTCATTCTTAAATTGTTGTCTGGATCCGACGCGACTGTGACCAATGGTTTTATTGATGTATGGGGAATAAAATGAAGCAATCCTAGGATAGAAATTTAAAATCTTGAATTTATCAATCCTAGGATAGTCACCACATGCTATTGTGCAGTTAAAATGAACTCCATGCCTATTGTGAAGCAACATCTTCACTTAGTTTAGATCATTGTCATTTGGTGCTATAAAAAGAACATTGTTTTCTTTTTCTATGGAAATAGGTCTATGCTCTCCCCTTAAATGGGTGACCAAAATACCAGATTGCCTTTTCATTTTCATGCAATGTTTATGCTTTCTTACATCCTTTAGAGGGCCTGCTCTTGTGGGAAAAAGTACTCACCCAAGAGGAACGACCTAAGTGGGAACAACCAAAGCCAGGTTTTCCAACCCACTATAATCAAAAGAAAATTTGGGGAAAGTCCGCAATTCGACGACAGTGTGCAGGATAACCATCCCCAAAATCTTTGTTCTAAAGATTGGGAGGTCTCTTGAGGGAGTTTATCTATTGCCACGCCGAATGGAAACCTTGACTACGAACCATAGTGTAGAAAGCCAGCCGTGTCAGTATCCAAACAACATCTTAATCACGGTGCAAGGGGAGGGAAGAATCTGCCCCCAAGACACTCACCATATAATTGCCACAGATTGTTTGCTCTGGGGATTCGGTATACACTTCCACCACCTTGAGTACACACCTGGAAAAGACAAAAACACAGGCGCCCTCTAGGGGGTGACATGGCTGTGTGAGTCGACGTGATTTCAAGCTGTGGGATGTGATTTCTATGATGACCTATTTGACAACTAAGAGTGAGTCTGCTTGGAATGCTTATTTTGTTCAAAACCTGTGAAAATCTCAAGAACATACACTCAATGTTTTAGATTCTATGTCTTTTAAAACAATTGTCTTCCTATTGCATGCTGTGTTTTCAAAACATTAATTCAGATAAGATCATCCAGAAAAAACAAGAATTTGGCAAATCAAACCGTGAAATTTATGTTAAGGGATTGGAAATAGAGCAAAACTTGGAAACATTAGGCTTTTGCAAAATCCTTATTTTCACAAACTGTGATCAAAACATCACAAAGTGCAACATCACCTTTATTTCTGATTTCTAGTTTAATTCCCACAATTGGATCATCATCCTTCCAATCGAGGAATCACGAGCTAAAAATTAGAAATTTCTTTAGTCATAGAATTCTCATTCTATTCCGACTAAGATATCCCACAAATTGCACTATCTCATTTTGTGATCAAAGTTAGTTGAAATTTGGTATAAGCATATGCCTATTTCCAAAAAGTCCTGAAAACAAAGAAGATGAAAGAAGAGATCCACTTTAAAACATGGGTGATAGGGAAGAAAATCTTGTTCATAGGCTTTATGGAAATAGTTCAAATCAAGAGATAATAGAAGAAATGCTTCAATAAGTTGAAAAAGATCTATAGTTTCTCTTAACTATGGAAAAGATCTTAGAGCAAAATAAAGAAGGATACTTTCTTTTATTGGCAAACCAAGGTGCCAAATTTCCGTCTGACTACAATATGGAGAAAATTAAAGAGAATCCTAAAAAGAATGGAACTCCCTTAAATGATCTTAGTACTCTTACCCAACAAGTAAGAGCACTCCAAAGGAAAATCAAGGAAATAAAAGGGGGCACAACTAAAAAGTCCTTTGACAGAAATGTGAATGTAACCTCTTCTCCTCCAAAAACAACATCATCCAAATTCAATGCTTTTGAATTTTTGCACAAGTTAAAGGGGAAGCCCAAATCTAAGCCATCAAATAACATTGACCAATCCTATCATGCCATGCATTTATCTTCATCCCCCATAATTCAAAATGAACCTCATGGTTCTTCCACCCAATTCAATGATCCCATTCAATTACCTTCTTCTATCATATCCTCTACATCCAATGATTTGTTTCAATCTACACATCTCGATCAAAAAATTCTCTCCACTCCATCCCATGATACCAAAATTCTACAAACCCTTCCAATCTTTGATCAAGATCGCATATCTCAAGAATCATATGATGATCCCCTCCTTTCATTATTCACCCATGATAATCCTCTTCCATCTCAAGAACAAAATATTCTTCCAAGTCCTCCCTGCATCCCATCTTATGAATCCATACCCTCTCATGACTCAATCACATCCCAGGAGCATGACAATTCTTCCATCCTATCCAAAGCTTCCCTTCCATCTAATGATCAAGCTATTCCATCTCCTTCATCTAATGATTCTTTTCCAAGTCAAGATCAAAGTATCCCATCATCCTCATGTCAAGGGATCATCACACCTCTTCAAGAAATGCCAACACCATTTGATCATATGGTTGAAAACATTGAAAATTTCCCCACCATAACTGTTGAAGACAATGATCAAAATCAATCCATCAATGAGCACTGTGAAGATATGTCTACCCCATCTAGTGATCAAATCAACATTCATCAAGAGCCATTTTTTAGTTATGATCAAGACCCCTCCTACAAAGATCTATTTCAAGGAGTGTTGACGATATTTGATCCTATTGACATAATCCATGATCCATTAACCAATGATCGTATTGAAAATGTCTCTACAATGCCTAACAAGTTAGAGGAAATATATCAAGAACATATTTCAATGTATGATCAACAACTATCACCAAGGTCTAGAAATGGTCCCTCCCAAGGCATATTGACATCCTTCGATCTCACGATTGTGAACAGTGAAAGAATCCTCAACTCACCATTTGATCCAAGTCCACTCAAAGATCAAGAGGATATTGAGCCACTTCCCATGCCTTATGACAATGTCCAGAAACCCTTTGAAAGAAATCCATCCTTTGAAATTGACCCATGTCAAGAACTTGATCCAAAACATGTCGAAAGTAATTCCAGAATTAGTCAAGATCAAGGATTTGTATCTCCAAGATACTACAATAATCTAATGGGCACTCTCCTATCTATACAAGATATCGCAAATGATGATCATATCCATATAGCACATACTCCTCCATCTACCCATAATATGCTTTCTTTGGATGGACACATAGATGATCGTCATTCAAAACAAGAGTCTCATACTCTTACCAAGGAACAAGAGTCTCTTACTCTTAACATTTATACACATGGTCAAAATATAGAGAAATCCAGAGACATGTCAGAAATGGGTCATGAAGAAGGCTTCTACAAAAGTTGTGAATTAGAAACATCATGTGAAAGCATATCAAGAATGAATCATGAGGAACACTTTTAAAAGGACAGTGAAGCATCAACACCTCTTGAAGGAGAATTACAATATGATATCTCACAAGATAAAGATAAACATACCAATCACACATTCATCCCACTTATGGAAGATCCTATCACTTATAAACTTGGATCACTCACCTTTGTAAGGGAAAATTATCTTATCAATAAGGAAGTTGTCACTTTTAAAGATCCACCACAAAGCAGAGAAGGGTTAGCACCTTGTTTCCAAGGTAAATCATATCCTATTGCAAATAGGTTTTTTTAGCAAACGAATTATCAAAATAGAGGATTAGGCCTACATCAACAAGGTATCCTAGAACCAGTGCAGATTATTGGAAATCCTAACCATCAAGGCCTTGGTTATTCTACAATCAAGGGATCTCAACATATCAGTAATACTTTCATAAAATTGGGGGCAGCTTAGTCTCAAGCAAATGTCAACATAGGGGGCATGAAGAATCTTTATGATGAAACCAATGCCAATACTACAACCAGCCATGTCATAATCTTCATCCACTCATCACCCCATCCACAAATTGGGACCAACGTCAAAAGAAAGACTTGAATCAAAGCATGAAGAACATTATCAAAGTAAAAGAAGCTAAGAATCATATCAAGCAAATCAAATACACTTGGATACCAAAAAATACAAAGAAAGATTATCCCTATCAAACTCCATCAGTCAAAGAAACTATGGGGTAAAATAAAAAAGGGGCAAGTATCCATCAAAGATGTCCACAAAGGCAAAAGAAAGCTTCTCAAGCAACATACAAAGTGTATCAAATAGTTGGTCCTAATTCCATGCACACTTCCATATCCACTCATCATTGCTCATCTTCCCAAGTTTGGAGAGTCAAAGGTTCCAAAATTTCAACTAATCCACCTTTTATTCCTAAACGCACTCCATCCATGCCTCCATGCATAATATCCAATTCTCACATTGACCATGTGTTGGCAATGACCCTTCATCATAAGGATTCAAAAGGCACTCTATCGCGATGTGCGCACAAAGATGAAGTTAACTCCAGTATCAACAAAGCAGATCAGGGATCTCAAAAGTTGCATTCAAGTGCACGTATCTTGGCAAAGCAGCTTCTTCAAGCAGGATATCGATGGCACATTATGATAGAAGCATCAACATCAACACCACCAGGTGGTTCAACATCAACTTAAAATCTCTCAGAAATTACAAAAAAATAAAAAAATAAAAAAAAGGATTGGAAACAGTAAAGAGAAAAATCGTCCTCTAGCGAAAACCATTTCGATGGCGCTTTGGACAGGTACCATGATGAAAACCTGGAAAACAAGCATCATGTGTAGAATCGAACATCTACGTGCGCCAATTTAGGAGAAAGCATCTTATCGCATCCATAATAAAACCAACATTCCATCCATATCATCTGTTCATCCATGAACTGTTTATCTAGCCCATTACCATCTATTTACATTATCTTGATCTCAAAAAATTTTGGTAAACACTTTACACTTGTTTATGGTAAACATCTTGACATGGGTCATTTTCATTGATCCTATCCAATCCAAACATTATCTGAGCCTTGAAGCATTATCCGAATGAGCATTCCTCTATTCGAACACCTTATCTTGTCACAACATAATCCTTGACATCCTTTGCATGCTTACAATATCTATCCATACACCTATTCAAGAATCCACCCATGGCTGTTCAAACATTGCTAGACACTGGGGGCAGATGTTTACATCTTGCTTTAGGAATGAATCTTGATATATATCCTCCAACTTATTTGGTGATCTGAACATTGGAAGACGTAAAATCAAATTGGTCGAGCATTGGCGAGCAAAAAGATCCAAATCACTAGCCCATGACATATTTTGACAGGAAGACGCTCCTTATCAAGCTTTATCTTTTGTCGAACATCAATCTGAACAATTTATATCAGTCACATCTAACTTGCATGTTAGTTTCACATCAAATCATCAAAATAATTTTGTTCCAAATCAAGCTTCATCAATCTTGATCAATCGAATCCAATCAATTATCACTTTGTTTGACTTAACACACTTAGTCAAACTATCATCTTGTGAATGAGTTTACTCTAGGATAACACAACTTCCTTGGGTTTACAAGTTCATTATCATCTTTGTTTGGCTCAACACACTTAGTCAAACTATCAATCCATGAATCTGATCAATCAACCTTAGCTTAGTTTTCAACAAAATATCAAAACAAAGCACTGATATCGTCATGCAGTTCGCCTCTGGGATATTTTCTAGTAGGTAGTCGGCAACATATGCCTAGAATCATAATATTAGAGCAACAAACTTTGTCCAATTAGACTGAGCCTACATGACTATTTTGTCAGATGTTTAAAACAAATTGGATGATCTTAATCTAAATAAAATGAATGATAAAATTAATGCAAATCAGTTGCAATTGTTGTTTTGATATTTGATGACATCATATCTTTGGAGTGGTTCAATGATGTACTGAACTAGAATCACAAGGAGGAAGTGTGATTTTTCTTTGCTTGTTGTCTATAAGCTAATAATTAGTATTGTGTAAATTTGTCGTGGGACATGCTCTACAATGTATCATTTATGACATTTCAGAATTTGCATAGGAAAATGGTTAACTTTTGTCTATTTATGCAAGCAATACTCAGGTCATCTTGGTTCAATTATACCTCGATGCTTGTATTAACTTGCTATATCAAACACCATGAAAGAGGTACTCAGGTCATCATTAGTGCTAACATACCCTTTGATGCTTGTACTAACTTTCAACATATCAAAAGGCTCAATGATGATAATCAAGCACAACATGAAATGAAAACAAGGAGAATGGTTCATTATTGCATTCTAGGGCTGCAGAATTCATCTAGATTTGCATTTTGGGGGTTGTTTCAATAGATTTTTGAAGGATTGGTAAAATTCTCATATATCTTTTAAAAACAAAAATTGAGTACGACTAGACATTTGTTACATTTTCATTATCATTCACATCATTTCATCATCATTCATTATCATAATTCGTGCATTTACATTTTACATCATCATTTCATTATTAGTTCATCATATTCATATCAGGTGCATAAGTCATTCATTTGATAGTTCATCTCATATTACACCATCACTTCATAACATTAACATTTCTACTTGCATACAAATCATATCACATACATAGTAAGGTTGCATCCATTCCATTCATTTTACATTCATCATTTAGGATATCATGTTCATTACATCATGCATTATTGGTTCACCAATTATGGCATTATCATTATCATCATAGTACATCATTATCCATGACATATCATTCATTAAATAATCATATCATTTATCCATTTCCAATTTAACTATTCATCATTACATCATATCATTTTTCACATCATTAAAATCATTTCATTACATCTTACATCTTGCATTCATTACATACATTATGAAGGAAAATAATTTTCAAAATTGCCTCATACGTCATCATATTAGAATCATTTCATCACATCTCACATCCTGCATTATCATACATAAAATGAAAGAAAATCATTTACATCATCATACATCACGAAAATCATACAAGGCATAGCATATAGAAATAAACATGCATCCATCACATGAGCATAAATCCATAACACATACATAATCGAATCACCACTGCATCTCATAAATCTCATCAAAACAAATGTCCAGAAATACAAGGATATCAAATGTTTCAAAAAGATATATGAAATACAATGGCATAAATGTGTCCAACATGATCATCACTGAGGGGCATCTGGTCATGGAGCATGACTACTGCTACCTCTTGAGGTAGTGGGTCTTGATGGATCTCTGCTCCCAGAAGCTCTGATCTCTCGTCTGACTGGCTTACCCACACTCTTGGTAGCACTCCTAGAGTGACTGTGTGAATGGGTCTAAGACTGAGTGCCTGACTGTGTAAAGGAAATCCTCCTCTCAGGTGGTACTACCTCAAAATACCTCATCCTGTAATACTCGGCCTTCCAAGCAGTCTCTAGTCCCTCTGCAACAACCTCTCCAATAGAGGTGATCTCAACTGATCTGAGAAGTCTCTCGGCTAACCCCTCAGCCTGTATGCATGTCTCTCAAAATTTGTCCCTCTCGGCCATAAGCTGAGCTACCTGTGGATCAAGAGGTGGTAGTTGTGCAACCTGTGCCTGCAGTTGACTAATCGTCCCCTGAGCCTGTGCCAACTGACTCTGCAAAGTCTGAACCTCTGCCTACAAAACATCTATCTATCCCTGTAAGGGAGCCCTGATAACGATCCGTGGAGCCGAAGTACTCGGCTGGTCCACTACTCTCGAGGTCTGTGGCCTCATCCTAAAGGGAACATCAAAGAAATATCTCTGTCCTCCACCCCCACCACCTCCATCATCCCATTATCATCACTGCTATCATCCTGGCTGCCAAAGTCATCCCCCTCATCTCCCCCCTCATCAATATCCATGGTCGTTGCATCCTCTGCCTCTGCCTCTACCTGCCCTACGGCTGCCTGTGCCTATGCTTGCCCTCATCCTTGCTGAATGATCGGTCCTCCCAATAATGGAGTAGGCTCCTCGAGACTGGTAAACCTCGGAAAGGGATGTGTGTAAAAGAATGGGGCATAATCATCTGTCATCCCTGCATCTGTAACCTTCAGATGCATAGCCCACTGAGCTGGCTATAACTCAAAATACTCTGCTCAGGCCACCTCAATGGTCACAATAAGACCCCACTCTGGTACATCCTCCCAATGTCTGGCATAATGTGCCACACCCTACAACATCATCTGAACTAGCCCAAGTTGCCTCAAGACTCTCATCACCAGAAACCGCTCAATAATATAAGGAGTCCACCCAATCAGATATTTGGATCTAGTAACATATGGTAGCTCTATATCATCTGTCTCCCATGGATCACAATCTACATACGGTCTCCAAATGACTGTATCTAGATCATATAACACACGCCACCAATACTCCAACTTGCCCAGCCTTGGCTGGACAAGCGGCCTCATGTAGGCATAGACATATGGGAACCCAAGGGGACGATCCCTCCAAACAATGGGATGCATGATGACAAAATGCTCCCATGTGAATATCTGTAGAAGAGTAACTCCACAAGAGAGACTCTTCTCATCTGTGTACATGACCTGATGAAGATCGTGGTACAGATGGGCAAGCATACATGAGCCCTATGCATATCTGGTCCCATGGAGAAGCATATCCTCCAGAATCCTACCCCAACCAACTGATAGTCCCTTTTCCCTACGATCAGGACAAAGGAAACCACCGATCATACCTACTAAGACTGACAACAGTGGGGCATATCTCAATACCATATCCTTCCAGGCAATCTCATACCCACTGGCATGAGGATCCTGGAAAACTCGTCTCAAAGCATTGATCCCTCCAATATCCTTGTGATCATAGATCACAAGCTCCCCAACTACAGGAATACCCAGAATCCTGTACACATCCTTTGGCGTCACTGTGATCTCTCCTGTCAGTAGATGAAAAGTGTTATGCTCACTATGCTATCTCTCAACCAACACAGTCAACAGCGCCCTGTTGACCCGATACTGCAGGATACTCAACAGAGACCTCAAACCACACTGGTCTATCACCCCTAAATCCTCATGTGATAGTCGAGGAATCATCTCCCACGTGCGGGGAAATCTCTCTCTAATATGGAGGAGGTTAAATTCCTCCTTTACAACATCATCAGAAAATCATGCAAATCAATCGGCAAGGGATATATCAATCAATCAGTACATCAAGCAAGTTCAAATCAAATCAACACCTATTTGCTTTACATATCGCATGGATGCAAATCTATCTATCATTTCTACTATTTGCTTTACATATTGCATGGAAGAAAATTTATCAATCATTTCTACTATTTGTTTTTCATATCGCATGGAAACAAATTTAACAGTCAACATGACTCAATATCTATCTATTTGATTTTCAATCGGGAAAGCAAATCTATCATTACTATTTTTTTTCATATCGCATGAAGGCAAATTTATCAGACCTATTTGTTCTTCAAGCACGAAGAAAAATTTATCAAATCAAGCTACTCTATTCTTGATGTTATTCAAAAGCATAAAATTAGTTGTCTAATCTAGCAACACTCATCAAGCACTTTATCAATATTTCTTCAAAATTTTAAATTCGGGAAAAATCCCTAAATGCGCCAAAATAGGCCATCAATGCGGTAAACCCCATATGCGCAACTTTAAACCATGGATGCGCTAAAACAGAGCTGCCATGCGCAACTTCGTCAATGCGCGACTTTATCTAGTCTATGCGTCAAAGCAGACCTTCTATGGGTTATTTCATCTATGTGCTATTCTATCACGCAAACGCGCTATCACAGTAATCCTATGCGCCAATCTAGCATCCTACGCAGGCAACATTTCTGCATGTGCTATTTCAGGTACCTTATGCACCATTCTACGCTATGCGCAACTATTTCACATCTATGTGCTACCTTGGATGTGCGACTTTATCTACCCTATGTGCTAAACTATGGCTCGTATGCGCGAAACCAGGATGTGAAAAATCTAAAAATTGCAAAAGATGCGAAAAATCATCAAAAAAAATTACGAAGAGGATCAGGTCGACTTACCGGAGGTCCGTACGCAGCTGGTCTCTAATGCTAGCAGACTCACTCGAATCTATGGCGCTCATAATGGATCGGCATCGCAAATATCTCTCTCAGAGCTCTAAAATTTACCAAAGGTTACTGTTCAAATGACAATGACTTTTCACCTTTTTCACCTTTTAAGGGGGGGAAAGTGTGAAAATATTCAAATTTTTGCTAAGGCAAAGCACTATTTTGAGAGCTAAATCACGATTTCTCCTTTGAAAATCATGCTGATTCTTTTATCATGCGATTTATCTCTCAAGGGGGCATATAGCATCGGTAATTTCTAAAATTTTGGGGCAAAATTCTTTGAAGCAATGCGTAAAACACATCACTTCAAAGAGGGGCAAAATGTAAACATCTAAAAATGGTCACGATTAACCAAACCTGTTAATTAATTAAATATGAATTATTTAATTAATATTCTTAAGTCATCTACATATAAATAAATTTAATTATTTATTTATATTGTTCATTTTTCCAATTCTTCTAGTTTAATTAAATAAATAATTTTATTTAATTAATTTTATCTTCCTCTTAATTAATTAAATAGATTTCACAATTTATTTATATTAATTATCACAAGTTTAAATTCTAAATTTAAATGATATTCTTCAATTCACATTTAATTAAATATTTCCAATATTTAATTAAAACACTTTCTAATTCTTCACTCTTCTTATAATTAAATATTTCCAATATTTAATTAAAAGCTTTCTTTCCTCAATAATTAAACATTTCCAATATTTAATTAAAAGCCTTCTCCATAATTAAATATTCTATAATATTTAATTAGAACTTTCGTCTTTTCATATTTAATTAAGTATTTTATATATTTAATTAAAATGCCTTTTATCATCTCTCACACATAATTAAATACTTATTTATTTAAATTATGGAAACATCTTCCATCTGTCTTTTAATCTTCCATCTGTCTCTTAAACTTCCATCTTTTTTTTCAACTTCTCGATCTCTCACCATTCATCTTAACAGGTTTTGAACTCAACTGTTGATCCTTGCGAACTGGATTCTTGCCTTCAAAAATCTATAAATACAGCTCTCTTGTGTGTTGAAAAGAGGACCTTGAATTCTATATTTCATACATAGTTATTATAGTTGCGTTTCAATATTATCAACATTCTAGCATTAATTAGCATTTCAATTTCATGGCTTAAATCATATAGTCATGAATATGCATTTTTAATCAATCTCATTTTCCTAAGTTGTCATTTCAACAAGCTGTTGCTTACACAACTAAGAGCCATCATCTTTTATCAAATCCTTGGAGATAGAGGACGATGGGACGAATTTGAAGAAGCTGATGTCATTAGAGTTTGCATTTATGCTTTCTAGTTTAGTTTTCTTTTAATCTAATGTCTCCTCAGTGTGTTAGTTTACTGTTTGTTTAATCTACACATTTTCTAACGACACACCTTGAATTTGATTTCTATGAAAATTGCATATATGGAAAACAAAACCATGTTTAGTTTTAATCTCATTTTCATAAATCTTCTAAGCTGATTGATTTAATCCATTCTAGTGTATTGTGTTTTATTAATGTTCCTTTGATATCTATATCTATCTATATATATATTATGTTTCTTTCATTGATGATTACAGTAGGACATGGGTATATTTCCTTAAAATTAAATCTAAAGTCTTAAGATCATTTTAAATAGTTTAAGGCTCATGTGGAGAATTAAACTGGTAGGAAGATTAAAATTTTGATGATTGATAATGGTGATAAAAAAAAATTTACAAAAAAATTGATAGATTCTATAAAGACCATGGGATAGAAATACATAAGATAACTATGTACACCCCTCAACAAAATGGAATCTTAGAAAGAATGAATAGGAAATTGATAGAGATGGCTAGGAGAATGTTGAGTGGGACTAACTTAGGACACAATTTTTGGGCAAAAGTAGTTACCACAACTTTCTACCTAGTTAACATGTCTCCTACATTAACTTGTTAGTGTGAGTAAGGTATCTTACTAATTAGTTCACCTAGTGGGTCCTATTCACATGCTAAGTTTACTTACCTGTACTAGGAATTTTTTAGAAGTCTTAGTTGGCATTATATATTATCAATATATTTTGTCATTTAATGCGTATTTCCTAAATCATTCCATATTAGTTGTCTCATGGCATAGGATTAAGTCACTTGTCATGATCTTGTCTAATCATATGCCCCACTGTGGCTATAACCAACTGTCTCTCACACATTTTATATCTATGAATTACTTGATAGGAATACAGTTTTTTCATGTCATATATTGATCTTCTCTTTTCATTGTGATTTCCTTTAGCCTCTAGATCTTGGGTGGCTATCTCCATATCCAAATATTACATGGTATCAGAGTGAGCTGGGTGCCTTTGGTTGGTACTTTTAAGAGATATTGAGTGTAGATATTGGTAGATATTGAAATTTTTACTATAATTTTCTCTTTCATTGAATGATGATATAGAGAAACAAAAAAAATTGATAGAAATACTAGATAC